>QMIH01001179.1:130292-143774 GCA_003987875.1 Clarias batrachus | reverse complement strand
TATATATATATATACTTTTAAATATATGTCATAATTTAAAAAAATTAATTGTGAGTTGCTACAAGGACGGCAACCACCAGTAAACACAAAGAAGAAGAAGAAGAACTGCAAAACAATAAAGGCAGTAAATTTGCTAACTAATGGCTAATACTGTGCTGGTTAGCATAAATAAATTATTTAAATAGACCACTGAATTGAAACACAGAGCATAGGCTGTAGTTAGATACAACAAAGGTGACATTGTACTGTACTTTCACTACAGTAAGACTAAAAATTACCAAAAACTACTGGAATATTAAGTTCAATTCAATTACATTTTATTTGTACATCGCTGTTAACAATTGTCATTGTTGCAAAGCAGCTTTAAACAATCATAAGAATTATGGAAGTGTGAATAAATGACCAAGAAAACCATTAATTAGCTATTTACTGAAGTAATTAATTAGCTAGTTAGCTAGCATGAGTGTTTTATATAGAGAATGTGAATATGTAATAATAGTAAAATCCAGACAAAATTAGTGGGGAAATAACCATTTTCCTCTCACTTGCTGGTGAAAATGTTTGACCAAAATGATATTGCACAGGGTAGTTAATGTCTGAGGTAATGATTTCGCTCACTATAGAATAAAATCAGTCAAAAATCACCAAATCGATTCCTCTTCCCCAGGATAGTAATGCCTGTGGATGTGGCCTTGATGATGTATTTTTGACAAGTGGTTTAACACACTACATTCATGGGCGTAATTTCGCAATTCGTCCGTGTAACAGAGGAGTTGTAAAAACGAGTATTGTGTATGTAACGGTCAGAGTCGTATATTTCAGAGTTGTAGTGTAACAAACACACAAAATCTCGTATTTGTAAACTGTCGTGGTCGTAGATTTTGGAATCCAACCCGGACAAAACACAGAACTAAACACTGTATTGTTTTTTGTTTTTTACGCACAAAAAAAAAAAAAAAATCAAAGACAAAACTGTCAGAAAGATCAACATTTTCCTCAGATGTATTCATAAATTATTTAGAAAAGACATTGTAGGGCTGTAAGTTTTATCGCTGACAATAAAAATAAGACTGTTGGGAAATAAATAAATAAGTAAAAACTGTGCTTCGAACATTAATGCTGCGAACCAACATTTTTGTTTTGGTAAATTACTAAGAAAAGCATTAGCTGGATAGTGACATAGCTAGCTACCACAAAGCTTGTAAGAGTTAAAGAATTTAATGAAACATTGGCAGTAAAAATGATTGAGAAACTGGTAACAATTTCAATATTTTATTCACAAGTGTTGATAAAATGCTCAGAAAAGACAATTACTATTGTAATGATTTTGCTAGCTAAAATAAAAGATATCTAAGAAACACATTAACTTCAGTAGGTAATGAAGAGAATGACTTTGCTAATTAGCATGAATTAATTTAGATTTAATTTAGAAACCACTGACTGACAGTAGGTAATGTCTGAAGTGATGACTAGCAGAGCGCTGAAGTTATTTATACTGTAGAAACAGTGTGTGGGGGTAAATTCTTAAGAAAAGCATCACCTACATAATGACTGAGGAAGTGACTTGCTAGCTAGCACCAAGCTGTTGAGTCTTTTATACATACAAATGAAAATACAATGTGAAAATACAATGTGAAAATACACAATGACAGGAAAACGAAAGACAAGTGTTGGGGGTGCGGGATATCAGAAAAATTCAGCAAATCTCTCTTCAGACATGGTGCATAAATCACTTAAACAGCACTGACTAAAATGCAAATCGAGAGAACACAGTAACTAAATACTGAGGTAAAGACAAGGGCATACCTACTGTATGTTCCCAGGGTCCAATGTGCCCTAATTACATTTTCTTTTAACACAAAGTAACCTTCTCATCCTGTTTGTGACAAATATGACCCATTTCAAGATAAAATATTTCCTGAATATTTAAAAACTATATTGCATATAATATTATAAGACTTTTTACCCACAACAAAACTACTGGTTATCACTTTATTTGATTTTGGTGACCTCTAGAATTATCTTGTACATCCTGTAAACGGTCACGATGAGCCTGGAGCCTATCCCAGGAGGCTTTGGGAACAAGGCGGGATACACCCTAGAAAATGTGCCAATCCTTCGCAGGGCGTGCACAGACATGCACACACATAAACAGTATAGGCAATTCGCGAACACCAATTAGCCTAAACTTCTAAACTGGGAGGAAACCCATCAAGCACTGGGATGTAAACTTCAAGCAGACAGATCCAAGAAGAGAATCAAACCCTCAACCCTCAACCCTGGAGGTGCAAGGCCACAGTTCTAACCATTACACCTATGAAAAAAATTCATAAAACAAATAGAGAGCTGGGTAATATATTTTATTTTAGATTTCCATTATATGTTATATAGACCAGGGGAGCATAGGACCCTATATGAACATACATCCACCGGACAATGAATGGACTTTTGTGACATTTGGATTTGGTCCCCACGTGAACGTTTTGTGTATGACGTTATTAGGACCTTACTGACTAATAGTAGGAACACTCCCTCTTGGTCCGGCAGAAAATATTTTAAACGATAATTCAGCAACGTTACACAACGGTACACTCCAGGAACATCCCTCCCCGAATGTCATAGTGTAAGTTTTCATGTGGAGCTCTAAGTTTAAATCCCAGCTGGGGTGGCATTCAAAGGAAAAAAAGGGGGCAAAAAAGAAATGGGGACGAGTAGCAGCTATCACTATATATATTTTTGGTTTTAAATAAAATGTCCACCGGATGTTCACAGAACGTCCCCATTCAGTCCTCCAAAGGTCCCGCGGACGTCCGGGGAATGTCCCCCAATAACGTCCGGGGGAAGTAAAGGGAACCCAAAACAAAAAACTTTTAGAGGACAATTGTAAGGTGCCTTTTAGGGACGTTCTGGGGACATTTTTTATTTATTTATTTAATTTATTTATTGCTGGGAACTTAGGACCCTTTGCTATGCTTCCATTTAGGGACTATAGGGCCCTGGGAACATATGGATGACCCCACTTAGGAGTTTAGGAAGCTAGTATGATCTCAAATGAAACAACTGTGACTAAAATTGACAAAAACAGCTAAATGTAGGGGAACACTTGAGGCAGAACTAACGCAAGTGTTCAAATTGTGGTGATGAAGATCAACCAAGGAGACTCTTCTAATTTGAAATGTCTTGTTAGGAAAGTGAACACTTCTGTAGCATTTGATCAAACTCTGACTATCTTTGATGGCCGTGTGCTCAGAGTGACAACGAACAACCTCCGTCTCACAAACCCAGTGATTGACAGCTTACCTTTAACTTCTGTATGCTAATGACAGCTGGTATAGAATCAGAGTCAGAGAACATAACGCATGGGTCACACAGACACACAGACTTGTAAGTGTATACTATATGTATACACTTATGTGCTACTATTTTTGCATTCCTTTAAGCTTCACACAGTGCRGCTGGCATACACACCTTTCACCTGACACACTCGGCTTCTGCGCCTGCCTCCTGCGATCTTTTCACTCAGCTCGTTAGTGTGTCTGAGCTGATTTACAAAGAAATGACTTAAGTTCAGGTCAAATAAATCTTTAATGTGTGAGGATCCCAGTTAAAGCTCCTTGACACGGTTTTATGTCTCCCTCTGTCTCACACACACACACATAGAATTGACTGATTATATGTTTGATTGTCTATGTAGGAATTTTCTTTGTTTCAAACACACAAATACATCTAGCATCTGAATTTACAGTATGAATCATCTCTCCATCTCGGTGGCGTAAAGTGGATAATGTGTGTGAGTAATTGGTCTAAGGGCTTTTAGTGTTTTTTTTTTTTTTGCACCAAGAGTTAAGCACATTTGCTGAAAACCAATCTCTGGTCTATGACAATTTTTTTCTTTGCTTCAAGTGAAGCATTTTTGTTCCAGAGATTGTCAAGTTACTTCCTGTTTCACATGACTTCCTGATTCAAGTATTTTAACTATAAAGGTTGTGGTTTGGAAGGATGTCTGAAAACTAATGCTCAAACTAGAAGTGATTCATAACATGGTGTAATTGTTCCTAATTTTGGTAACTAATCAGTGTGCGCAGAATCAGCCCTCTTTTGAATACTCAAGCTGTATGTGAAACTGCAGGGGTTCTTGATTGTTCCTCTGTGAAACCAGTAATTGGTTTATGTAAGCTCTTGACTGGCAAGTTCACTAACAAAAATGCCACAATTATCCATCGCTGGGAAAACAGGCCATGCTATCTGGGTGGAAAGGACATAGTATCTCTTCCCTGTCAATCAGAGTGACGATAGCCAATCATGAGATTTGGAAATCTTATGTATGCAGAAGAGGTTGGATAGCACTTAACAGTAAGATTTGATTTATGTACTTAAATCACATGTACTGGGCAGAAAACTGGGGAAAAGGATTTAAGTGTTGTCCTAGTTTTTAGGGGGTTCTAAGTAGCTTTTTTTTGGAAGCTTTTCTTAGCTTCTATAGTATATTCCTATATCCATTGAATTCTCAAAAATAAACATTATTGCCCTACAAGCATGAGTCTTTGGTAAAAACAACAATTTGTTAATCCACATCAATTAAATTGGTAACCAACTTGGCTTGAACCTTGTGAAATTTCTTTCATTATTCATTTTTAATTAAGGGGACTTGGGTTCCTAAAAGGGTTGTGTACTGTATTGAAACCGAAGGACCCTTAAAGATATGTAGGTATCACAACATGCTGTTTTGGGATGAGTGGACTTTCCCTTGATAGTTAATTTCTTCCTTTTGTTTGCACTTCAATAAAAAAAAAATATTGTAAACATAATTGGATTAAAGCATTATTCATATAATCTTATTTAGAAGCGTCCATCACCAACTTGCAGGATGGAGGCATTGCACAAAAGTATGAGCTGGAAACCATTGGGTCTCCTTTGCTTGCATTGTGTCAGTGTGTGTGTCAGTTTCATTCAAATACAAGGAGTGATGACGTTCCTTAAGAGCTGCTGTTATACTGTATTAGGCTCATACACAGGCTGATAAAAGGCAGCTGATCCACCCTGGGCAACACACACACAGAAACACACACCAGACACCATATAACCATTGGGCACAGATTAAGATATATCTATCAGAACTACAGATTTGCAATCTCACCACACCCACCAGTTAACAGATAACACACATCAACGTGTATCATAGCCATTGTTATAACGATGAGTGAATAAATATAGTTTAATTGTCTCATAAAAAAACCACTAATGTTAATATACACATTACCATCAGGTTTGTAATTAATTATTTACTGCGAATCCACAGCATGTGAGAACGTGTGTCTGTGTGTGGGTGGGGGGGGGGCATAACATTTATATAAGCTGTGCATCTTTAACCAAAACTAAATCCCATCATTTCAACAAGAAATCGTCACAGTGCCATCATTTAATCACAAGTTTTAGCAAATAAGGGGTTGGAAAATGATCAAAAAAACTTCCAACACTATTTACTGAATTATGAAAATTCAAATTTGTAGCAAATTACGGTGGTATTAAATAAAATAACAGTACATTTAAAATATCACTAAGGTTTAAAATAATGGACTTTAAACTGAAATCTATTCAATACAAAAAGTCAAATTAAAAATTTTAACTATATCTTAGGGAAAAAAAATATTTAAATATGTACATATTATATATGTCTACTAAAGTCTCCTAAATACATATGCAAAAATGTGATCTTACTAGCATTATAGGACAAATTTACACTTTTGGTATTAATTGTAACACTTTTGTTCAACCATTTGCAATATTTTCAGCTCAACTGTCAAGAAGAACAAGAAGTTTCAAAAGAAAAAAGCTTTTTCTTTAGCTAGAAAACAAAACTAATTAAGTTATGTACATAGGATATACTTTTATACACAATATGATGCAATTTCAACATATAGAAATTTTAAACATTAAAAAAAGTTTATAAAAGGTTGCATTTTTATTGATTTATAAAGAAGATGGCTTCAGGTATAAATTAAATAAAACAATGGTTTTGCATTTTATTAATTGATAGTGTATTTTAAAAAAAGGAGTCAAAAATAAAATTCAATGGAGAATTGAGCACAATTATTCTAATAACTACCGTCATTATGCTCTGTCCGTCCAAAAAGTAAAAATGTTTTATGGCTAACGGACGTTTGTTCAAATTATCCTAGTTGAAATTATTCGTAAATAATTAATGTTAAACAGAATGTACTGTATATTTATAAATATTAAATATTAATATCTTGTATGCATAGCGTCAGTAAATACATATGACAATGCAGAATCCAAGAACTGGACGTTGAGTCAACATTAATTTATTAATGCCTAAGTATCAGGAATTTTTTTTTTTTTTTTACAGCATTCCAAACTTCTTCCTTTTATATTCACATGAAACATTCACACTTTCTTTGAGCAAACTCCAGTAAACATATACTTATACAAATATATACACACATACATTGTTACAACTGTAAACCATAAAACACTGATCTACACCTGGGTCCCAAAGTTTGAGTCAGTTAATTAAGAAAAATAAATTAACCCTGTGACATGTATGATGTTCAATATATGGTATTATTGTAGATACATTCCACCTGTGTGTATACTACATATCTGTAGATACACTAGAAATATACATATTATACACATTTCATCGCAAAATTTTGTTCATAAATTTTGTTAATAAATTTTGTCTTCTGCATTACTGTATTCCTAGTGAAACAAATTCATTTAATTTTGCCCAAAACCTTTTTCTGATGAAGTGTTTAACAAATAATAACTTGACTTCTAGTTGATCATTTGGAATCAGAAGTGGCTTACAGTATATGAAAGGCATAAAAGTGGCAGAATTTTGATTTTTCAGATTAATCATCTACAGTATTGAACTGCATCCCAATTGTCGCAAATACTGCAGAAGACCTATTGGAACCTTCATGGATACAAGATTCACACAGTTCGGTGGAGGAAAAATCATGGTTTGGGGTTATGGGGGTTGTGCAAAAGATCTGCAGAGTGGATGGCAACATCAACAGCCTGAGGTATCAAGACATTCTTGCTGCCCATTACATTCCAAACCACAGGAGAGGGCAAATTCTTCACCAGGATGGCGCTCCTTCTCATACTTGAGCCTCCACATGAAAGATTCTGAAAGCGAAGAAGGTCAAGGTGCTCCAGGATTGGCCAGCCCAGACACCAGACATGAACATGATTGAACATGTCTGAGGTAAGATGAAGGCGGAGACATTGAAGATGAAACCAAAGAATCTTGATGAACTTTGGGAGTCCTGCAAGAATGCTTTCTTTGCCATTCCAGATGTTAATATTATTGTATAAAAAAGTTATTTGAGTCATTGCCAAGACGTATGGATGCAGTCCTCCAAGCTCATGAGAGTCTTGCACAATATTGATTCTTTTTCTACTGCACCATGACTTTATGTTCTGTACTGTACATTATTTCTGTTAAGTGACAACTTAGCAAAGTCTGACCTTTCAGTCCTAATTAACTAATTAAAAATCACAGCATGATGAGATTTAATTTTGGTACAATAAGCGTAATCTAGAGGCCTTTGCTTTTCATATAAGCCACTTATGATTCCAAATGATCAACTGATCATTTGGAATCAAATGATCAAAAGTCATTCCAGTTATCATTTGTTGTTCCTACAACTTGGACATGCGACGAGACTTTTGTCAGGGTGTGTATTAAGAGATGACAATAATGTTGACTACACTTTGACATTTGTATTTACAGCTCTTTTTCGTAGCTGTTACATTCAGAAACATTTAGTTTCCTTACCTTTTAAAAGCATTTTCACTTTTCAAATGTTACAACATATACATATATTCATATATACATACATACATTTTATGTATAGGTGTAAGAAAATGAACTGTAAAATTTCTTCAACCTGCTCAATAATTTACTAATTAAAGAATAAATAAAGAAAGTTGTGTCTTAGTTGTGTTGAACAACTATAACGTATGACTCAGAATTTAAGACCCTGATGTATTCTAAAATATACCATTATGTCCATATTGGGTTTCCTGTCCAAGCAGACTTGTTGAATTTCTTTTTTTTTTTTTTGGGTGGTGGTTCAATGATCTTTGAAACCGAATGCTTCGACAATTTTAAGAATTTTATTCAAATTTTGGACCCCTTGAGCCCTCTTTCCTACTACAAGTGCAAATTGGAAGCTAATAAGGGTCATGCGAGCATGTTAACGGCACGGTCTTCAATATTCATCATCTAATTCACATAATTACACCAAATTTAGGACTTGTTCACAATTTGACCTAGTTCAAGTGCAGGAAAAAAAATGCACATTTAAATGTAATATTAATAATAAAATACTAACTAAAACTGGCTATGATCTAATTAAGTGATGTTTAATGTAATATCGCACAAGGTGTTTCCTGGAGCAAGTCGGACTCTTGAGTTGATCTTTGATTTTTTTTTTTTTTTTGTACAACACACAAAGTGAATCTGTGAGATAAAAACAAATGTTTTTTGACCTGGAAAAACAATAACCATACATTACTTTTTACTTTAACTAAAGATCCTACTTTAGGAAAACTTACATTTTTGCATCAGAAAATAAAAAAAGCTAATAATAAAAAGCTATGTGGCTAATGTAGATACCAAGTAAGAGAAGCCTATAGTTAGTTTCGTGTTGTTTACATAACGCTGTGCTATATGATGAATGAAAGTCCACCTCACCTACACTGATATTTCAGTGACTTTAATAACTTGAAACCATATGTCGCACCCTAACGTGCTAGCTTGTTAACTTGCAAACTTGAAAAAACAAACTGACATTAGTGGACAGGTAAAGTTACATATGGTGTTAGAAATTTAAGCAGCTGTTGTGTATAAAAAAAAATAGTATGTACTATTATAAAGTACTGAATCCATGTTGAACAACCAACAGAACGATGAGGCAAAATAAAGTCTAGCAGAGGGTGTGGTGTACAAGTTAGCAACAAAGCACGTGTAATATTGCTTTTCTGGTGATGATTTAAGCAGTATTCTGATGCTAACTGCTAACTATAAGCTTCCATTAGTTGTTAGCAACATTAGCCTTCATAGCTCCAAACAAATAGGTTTTAATTTTCTACTTCATCCAACTTTTTCTTTAATGGCATGAAATTTTAGCATCATGATCTGACACTAGTGTAATGAAGGTGAAAGAACACTGTAGTTAATCGTTATGTCAGTGAGGGAACTGTAGTGCACGATCCTGAATATTGGCACTTGCCGAGTCTTCAGTGCAGCAAGACAATTCGGTTTCTATCTCTTATGCTACCAAACGCAAGCACAGGAAGAGTTTTGCAGCAATGGCACTTTCAGTTCAGTCAGTCATGCTGGTGACTCCACCTCTGACCTGTTCAGTTAGGCCAGGTCACATGAGCAAAGAAAGGATGTGATTTGATGTCCTCCACTCCTCCTACACCTGCACCCAGTCTCTCTACAGGGTTATACTGCAGCAACTACACACACACATACACACACACAAAGAAAGAGGGGAGAATGTACAATGAGATATGAAGAAAGAAATAAAAAGAATTCTTTCTTTCTTCCATTATTTTTTCCACTTCACACAATTTAAGAAAAAAGGAAAGAAGGAACAAAGAAGAGGATGTAAAATGGGAAAGAAAGAAAGAAAGAAAGAAAGAAAGAAAGAAAGAAAGAAAGAAAGAAAGATAAAACTGGAAATGAAGAAAAAGAAAGAAGGAAAGTAACCCAAACCAAGCAAAAAAAAAAAAGAAAAAGAAAAAGAGCAAACAAAATGAAAATAAAGGAGCAAAAGAAAACAAATAAATGAATCAAGAAAGGCAACTGGGGAAAAGGAAAAAAATAATGAAAGAAGAAACAAAAGGCGGCAAAAAGATCAAACTAATCTCATTCCCTATACAAACATGACATAGTACACATTTATTCATATTTTATTTTTGCCACACACACACACACACACACACACACACACACACACACACACACACACACACACACACACCTGTTCCAGCAGAGACCTGGCCTCCTCTGACACGAAGTCTGGAATGTTCAGTGACGTGTGTCTGCTGATACCAGCAGGGTGGCACTGCTGAAGAGACTACACACACACATACACACACAAATACACAACAACTAACATAAGCTAAGGCAGTATTTTATATCATATTTATAAATAAAAACAGTAGTTATGAATAATAATGTTAGTTTATAAAATCTCTTATTAAATGGACACAAATGTACCCCAAAAAAGCAAAAAACAAAACAGGAAATAAGTTAATTAGTGATGTAACACAATCTTATTGTCATGACCATATATGGACTCACAGACACGCCCACAAAAATATAATTGTATTATAAACATTAATGAAGTGAACACTTTTACATAATGTTCTAGTTATGCTCTGTCCCTGTCTGTGTGTGTGTGCGCGTGTGTGCACACGTGTGTGTGGTCTCAAGGGACTTGAGAGTAAATCTAATGTCAATAAATATCACATTATGGTTTTAAAAGCTACATGAAGGGGAAAGAGTGTGTGTGTGTGTGTGTGTGTGTGTGTGTGTGTGTGTGTGTGTGTGTGCGCGTGCGTGTGTGTACATAAGCATGTGTTCAGGACTCTGATTCAGAACTCATCACACACTTTTGTTTTTCGTTTTTTTTTTTTTTTTTGCTTTGGCTAGGGCATCAATGCAAGCTTCCGAATGCTGAGAAAACCGCAACCACGAAACCACCGTGCAGCCTGTCAGAAACTCCGGCTCTGCACTTCCTCATATGGGTTTTAAATCAGTGTCAGTGTTGCGGTGGTTAATTTACGAGTTGTTAAAAGATGTGAAATAAAACAATAATTTAAATGAGGAATTCATATTTCTCATTAGAGAAAAACTTCTTTCTTGTACATATTTCAAGCTTGAACCTTTTTTTTTTTTTTTGGCATCTNTCAGTCACATAGCTGCGGGCAACAACACTCGCTTTATCACACAAACATCTTGTAAGTGTGTGTGTGTGTGTGTGTGTGTGTGTGTGTGTGTGTGTGTGTGTGTGTGTGTGTGTGTGTGTGTGTGTTTGTAGACAAAGAAAGACAGACACACCAAACAAAAAGAAGAAAGCGTGCAGGTGATGGAAAGAAAGTAAGTAGGGGTGAAAGGAAGGAAAAATATAAAAGGATGACAGCGGACGACAAAAAGAAAGAAAGAAAGAAAGAAAGTAAGGAGGTGATGGAGATTCCTGGGGTAACTGATGTTGTTTAAAATGTTTGAGGATGTGGAAGAGGACCCGACTGAGAACTTCCTCACCTTTCCTGTCAGAAGCTCAAAGAGAAGCGCTCCCAGACTCCACCAATCACACGCTGCCGTCTCCTCCGAAATCCCGCCCACTTCTGCATGATTGACAGGTGAAGTGTGAGAGAGGTGGAAAAATTATTATCTGTTATTAACTGTAATCAGGATTGTTTTATTTCTTATCTCACGCTTTTGTTGAATCATTTAGTAATGCTGTACTGTTATAGCTTTATTAGTTACAGCAGAGAGTGTGTGAGAGAGTGTGTGAGAGAGTGTGTGAGAGAGTGTGTGAGAGAGTGTATGAGAGAGATGTTTGGGACTTGAACTTGAGAGCCTTATTTAAATTGAAACTCATTTTCTTGTCTAGTCTGTTTGTTTCTTCTCAAGGAAGCAACATGTAAATGAAGTGTATGGTCTCACACACACACACACACACACACACACACACACACACACACACACACACACACACACACACACACACTTACACAAAGAGGAACAGAAGGCCTGTTTCTCTAAAGCAGGTGATTTACATAATAAAACGGCCAACAACTCCTACCACGCACACACACACACGCACACACACACACACACACATACATGCACACAGAGCCAGATCTCTGCGCATCAGTTTGACACTCAGGGACACAGTGAATGTCCAACCATGACTGGACAAACAATACTAGACAGACAGACAGACAGACAGACAGATACGCAGGGACTCGGCTTCCCTCCAAGAGTAGTTAGGCATGAACAGGTAGTCCTTACTCTCAGCCTCACACACACGCACACACACATGGTTCAGTGACTCCAGACTAAACGTCTGTTTATTGACCCTAAACACAACTCTGACTGGTTTACACACTTCTCTTCGCTCGTAAACTGCGGCGGCCCGAGTGCACAGCTTTCCCCTCGGACAACATGAAGTCACACACACTCTACACACACACACACTTCTTACAGAAATGTATTAACACTTGTTAGGATTACTTGCTATAAATCACGATGTTGATCTCTGATTTGGTGTAAAGTCTGGCAACCCTGTTATTAACTCTCAGTGGGGGTGGAGGGGGGGGGGCATTGGGACTCCTGCCCCTGTGGGCCTTCGTGAGCACTCAGCACAGCTCTCGGTCATAACTCTGTGGAGCTGAAGGTACCAGTGTGTACGCTATACACACAGTGTTGAAATGTAGCAAGTAGTGTTYGAGTTTAAAACTGTATTAACAAGAAAGAATGAATGAACGGACAACAAAAAAATAAAATAAAGAAATATTGGTCTGAGAGATGAAAGTGATCGATAAATTAAAGCAACTAATACATGAAGGAAGAAAAAAATTAAGGAGAAAAAGGAAAAAAAAAAGGTAGATGAAAAGAAGGAATGACTAAATGAATGGAACAAAGAAACGATTAAAGGAATGAAAGACAAAACCGATGAGAGGAGAAGGAGAGAGAAAGAAAGGAAAGAAGACAGACAGAAAGATTTAACTAAGTAATAAAGGAAAGAATGAAGGAAAATATAGGTAGACAGAGAGACATAGACAGATAGAGAAAGAAAGATGGATAGAACAGAAAGGATGGAGAAGAAAGAAGAAAAGAAAAACTGGAAGTAGAGAATGGACAGTTGAGAATGGACAGACGGGGAGACGGAGAGACAGTCAGTCCCCTCTACAACAGTTTGCAGTGTGCAGCTTTTAAACGCAAGCATGTTTTTTTTCTCTCTGTCTCTGTCTGCATCTGTCTGTCTCTGTCTCCGTCATTCTCTCACCGCGTCTCTCTCTTTCTCTGTGTGTGTGTCTGTGTGTCTCTCTCAGATCAGACACAGTTGCTGTAAATGAAAGCACCCCTTCTGTACTGCAGCACTTTATTTAAATAACTTCCTCCTCTAGCGCTGGCGGTGGTTATTAATCAGATAATACTTTCTGAAAGGGGGGAGGGGGGGAAGAGAAACTTTCAGTGCACGATATCTTAACTTTGTAAACGCCGCTGCATTCACCACGTCAAGTGGAAATAACTGTAATTAGCAGCTTTACGTCGTCGTCAAGCTCATAATTAGCAGCCCGGGGGAACAAATCCCCGCGAGGCAATAAATGACAGCGGGTCACGGCGGCGAGGAGAGGAGCGTCAGGACTTAATAAACAGTCGGGTGCAGTTTGGTGCACCTTCTACGGGAAGAGACGTGAAGCTGTCGC
>QMIH01001179.1:105452-128867 GCA_003987875.1 Clarias batrachus | reverse complement strand
GATGGAAAAGGACGAATAGACAGATCTGGACACAGGACAGGCAGTAATTAAACGAAAGGACAGATAGAGAGAGTGAGAGCGAGAGAAAGTAAGTGTAACCGTAGCTGTTAAAGGGGCGAGGGATAAAGGGAAAGAGCAAGAGAGTCAGAGAGAGAGTCAGAAAAAATACAAAACAATGAAAAACACTGACGAGAAATTATTTTATTACACCTGAGTTCTACCGACCGAGTTCCAATAACCGAGCTCCAGTAACCGAGCTCCAGTAACCACTCCCATTCCTCATCCCAATCTATCACACAACAATTAGACGTAAAAGAACAACTCCTATTGAAAATGACCTGATTATATGGAGTCTAACGCTACTAGAACACTGCATAGAGCTGCAAACACATATTACACTTCACCGCCAAATTACTACTATAACGGACACTTATTATGACTTTAATTACAGTAATAATAACTTTTAATGGCAGTTTTTACAAATTCAAGGAGACATACTATAAGTCTTTAGTGACATATTTATGGATTTATTTACACTTATTATGACTTTAACAACACTGTACGACTTTAATGTAACTTATTACGGCTTTAAGGACWTACTAWAACTAATAACATATTGTGAYTTTAACGGTACTTATTACAACTTTATGGACACATACTATACCGTTAATGACCATCAATAATTGTTGCTWCTTAAAATTATACTCATTACTTTAAATACACTTATTACGACTTTAAGGACACATACTGTAAATATTAACAGATTAATACATTAATGACACTTATTTTAACTTGATAGACACATAATACTACTTTAACGACATTTATTTTTATTCAAATGTTACTTATTATTACTTTAAGGACACTTATTATTATTAATCTATCAACAATTATTTCTACTTATTGTTAATTAAATTATACTCATTACTTTAATGACACTAATTACAACTTTAGGGACAGAACCGATTTTTAACAACACATTACTTTAGTGATAATTCTGACTAATTAAATGACTTTTACTACTACTCTAATGAGACGCATTACTTTATCACCACTTATTACTACTTTAAGGAGACAGTACTACATTAATGACTTTTTGCTTTAAGACTCGCCCTACTACTGTATTGAGACATTTTATTACGTTCAGAGCACTAATTACTGAATTATTACTACTTAATGTTATGTTTTTGTTTGTTTTACAATGGATGGATGGAAATGACCTTCACATGTTTTAAAAGCAGGAACTGGTTATACACAATGCAAGCTCTAGAAAGCAAAACACACATCAATAAAAGTATATGTAGTTTTAAATAAAAGTGTKTTTTTTTGCATGTACCATGTGCCACAGCGAGCCACTGCTTTGTTCAGTAAACTCTGAGTGAGAAGAAGCAAGTTCCTATATTTCGCGTGTACATCCTCGGTTGGCGTGTGTGCGTGTACGTGTGTGTGAGGTGTTTTGCCGTAACAGCCACAGCCCTGAGTGTCACCGAAAGCCACTTCGTTCTGTTTCTGGCGCCTGAGAGGGAAGTGCTGGTCTCCTCAGACACAGACGAGTGGAGGAACAGGTGAGCCGTCTCACTTCCCTAAAGAACCGCTCTATTGTAGCCGTGAGGAAGCAGCTAACGGCGGGAAAAAACCACAGCAGAAGTGCCTCAAGACACGCACACGCAAATAAACACGCTCCCTCAGGCAAAACACACGCTCGTTTGTTCGGTTGATAGTTCTTCTTTACTTTTAAAAACCGATCGGATAGCTCTTGCGGTCTTTTGAAATCAGCCGCACGTCCGTCTCACACCTGGGTCMTGATTACATTTCAGGTTTAAATGGATTGAAAAATATTGCTTAGTCATTAGCTAGCTCGTACTAGCCTGCTATTCTGAGCTTGTTACTGGAGTTCACTGGATTTAAAAMAAAAAAACAACTAACTAGGCTCATACATACTGTATGGTGCATACTTCTCGGTTATCTGATTCTAAAGTAATAAATGAATGTTTTTTTGTGCCAAATCACAGTACAAAATTTTTCCAGAAAATCAAGTATTTCTCACAGAAATGTACGGCATTAACACATGTTTTGCTATACAGATGTTTACACACACTTTGCCTGTATTGGAACAAAACAAAAAAGGGAGGAAAAAAGCAAATAATGTCACACAAAACTCCGAGGTGAGATACGAGGAAAGGCTAGCTAGCTCGTTAATTTAGCCAAATAATCTCTTTTTTTTGGTAACATTAGATTTGTACCAATTTCTCTTCTGAAATTTGACATAGTCCAGCTAGTTTACTAGCAAATTACGAKAACCAATCTTAAACATAAATAATTAATGGTTAAAATAACTAGCTAGCTTGGTAGTTAACTAGCTTAAACCTCATGTTAAACAAGCTAACATGAGTATAACTAGAAATTATTATATCATATGTTAATTAAGATATTTACACAGAACCCATAAATCAATAAAATTTGATTTCTTTAAGTATCCAGAGTTGAGCACGAAACTTTTAATCTGATCATTTTATTTGTTCATGTATTTATTTATTTAGAGAAGATTTAAGAGTTAAGACATCACCATTAGATTGTTGTGAGGAAGAACATTAAAGCTCACATTACATTAAAGCTAAACAACTCATCTTTAATCATTTAATGTAAAATTACGTAAGCACACGGAAACGTCGCATTCATGCTGGTGTGTGTGTGTGTGTGAGACGGGAAAAAATTCTGTTGGTGTGTGCATCATAAATCTATCAGCAGATCATAAAAACAAAAGAAAAAAAATACTATCTGCCCTGCCATACTAACAAACTCCAAACTAAAATCTCAGACAAGCTTATATTAAAAAAATATATATACACACACACACACATACACACATACACACACACACACACATTATTATTATTGCTGCAAAAATTCCATGCAACCATTCCAAACCGAGAATAAAAAGAGAGGGCAAGGCGGGAGGAAAACTCCACACAAAGCTGAGTAYTAAATCCGGCATGAAGGATTTASAGAGGTTAGAGAAGAAATTGAGAGCGTAAAGAGCGCAGCAATTTAGTCATGTGGCGCCCTCTAGAGGACGTTTCACTAAACATGCTACAGACTACTTAAAGAAAATATATGTAAAAAATTAATTTGGTGATTACAATGATTTTATGAAAATGTTATTGTCAAATTCCCATGCAACTATTCCAAAACAAGAATAAAAAGAAAGCAAGAGGGCATTGTTTTTTGGTGGGTGGGGGTGATACATTCTCTTAACCAAAAACTACAAAAAATAAAAATACATTCTATTACACACACACAAAAAAATATATATATATGATTTTGTATTTATGGGTCTTTTCGATAGTTTTTTATCTTAAATGTTTATTTGATCAAACCTGTCAGTTTTGACAAAATCAAATAAATAAATGTAATTAAATTAATTAACGTTTAAAACCATTTAAAAAATGRCAAGGAATGTTACCACTCATGGAATTATTTACTAATTATTCATCTGATAATTTATTTWGTTAAATTAGCTTACATATAAAAGTTACAAAATAATACATCAAAATAATACGCCCGATAGTATGCCGGTTCCACTGGGGCAGCTCTGGCCCCTTGGTGAGCACTGTGGGTTGCGGCCTCCATGAATCGGACTTGTTTGTCTGGCACRGTCAGTCAGCCAGTCAGCATTTATTGGTCACACATACATTACTGAAATTCTTTATTCTTCGCATATCCCAGCTTCTTGTTAGTAGGCCGGGGTCAGCCATTTTTACGGCGCCCTTGGAGCAGACAGGGTTAATGGCCTTGCTCAAGGGCCCAACAGCAGCAACCTGGCGGAGCTGGGGCTCGAACTAGCCGATCTTCCGATTCGTATCTCAGAGCCTTAACACACTGAGCCACCACTGCCCATTCCAWGGGTGCTTGATTGGATTGGGATCTGRGGTGTTTGAAGGCCTGGTCAGCTGCCTTTAGGCTCTTTGCCTGCTCTGCCCCGTGTGCAGTGGTYTATGGTGCGCTGGGTGTTCCAGTGTTTTTCTACAGTGTTTTTTCTACAGATTTTTCAGTCATTTGGGACAGCCTGGTCTTTGGTTCCTGTATGCGGTGAGCCTGTCAACATTTTACTGGTGTACAGTTAGTGATCAGTGTTATTATKTTAATATTACAGCCAATTGCTGTTTATTGACATGAAATTATACATTTAATAATATAGTTTTATTCTAATAATTCTGAAAACCATACTTTTTTGGAGGGGGGGACAGAGCTAAAACTAGGCATTATCCACTTATCCATTAATCCATCCATTCATCCAAATATTGGATTTTCTATTACATTTAGCAGCAGATGTTTGTGAAAGATTGACATAGTTTGTATTTTCCGCAAAAGCTGTGGAGCTAAAGATGGGAAGCTAAGGAGTGTGCCTGTTTTAAAGCATATAATGTTTGCAAGTTTAGCCAAATAATTTTAAAAACATGACGTGATTCTAAATCGAAAACTGATCCAGCAATTTAATTAATTGAACTGATAAAAAAAAGTTGAATTACACAAGTTATTAATTCACACAGCTCTACAATCCATCCATCAATTCAACCATCAACGCAACCATGAGTCCAACCATAAGTCCAACCACGAGTCCAAATATGAGTTCAACCATCCATTTAAACCCACCATGAGCCCAACCATCAAACCATCCAACCAACCAACCAACCAACCATCAATTAAACCATGCCATCCCCTACCAGTCCAAATATTCATCMAATCATCAAACAAACCATTTATCCAATCATCCATCAAATCATCCATCCAAACGTCCATTTTGAATGGCACTTAACTTTTGATACAATTATTGACTTTCAGACAGATTCTTTAATGCTTTTTCAGAAACAATGTGGGTTCTCAGTTGTAAAGGGCCTTTAACTTGTGATTCACATGAAAAAAAATGCCTTCAAAATAAAACTCGAGACAGCTCGAGACTTGACTAACCTGGTGCACAGTACATCTTGGCGATGGCAGCAGGATCGCAAGACTCCTCCACTTCTGACCAGCTACAGAAGTAAGTCAACTCGACATGACCTGAAAGAAAGTGTGACAATAAAAAAAGGAGAGAGAAAGTAAAGAGGTAGAGCGAGGGAGGGATGGAGAGGAAGAAAGAAAAAAAAAAAAGCGTGAGTGAGAGCAAAACAGAGCGCAAACAGAGAGAGAAAATGGGGCGGCTAATTAAACTGAAAGCAACTCCACCTCTCCACTAAAACAGTCTGACGAAATTACAACGTTCGCCCAAAATGAAACGAACGTGCCCTTTTCTTCCTCTCTCTCTCCCTTTCTCTCTCAGACACACACACATACACACTCATCTGTGAACGAGGGAGCGGTAATTGCTGTGCTTTGAGTGCTGGCACTGTGTCATTGGCAGTAATGCTGTTATTAACCATTAGAGCCTATTAGAGCTGTGATCGCTGAGCAGGGGGCCTAAGCCTCGGAGAGAAGGGCCAGACAAATCGCCCGACTCAAACAACCCGAAAACAAACAGACGCACAGAGGAACAACGGAACAGCAGGAAACAGCAGGGATACAAAAATCCATCACACAATGGGAAACAAAACTATTCCCACATTACCTGTTAAGAAGGTTAAGGGTGTGTTAAACATGCTACCCATGCGTGTATACAATATGGATCTTATTTATCTTATTATAAGGTGTGGATTTGTTCGTATCTGGCCAGCAATTGGTGGAGGCATGTGTGTGCGTGTATGTGTGTGTGTGTGTGACATAACATCAGACAACGCACTTACAGACTTCTCAGCATCACTCGAAATCATGATAATGTCTCTATAAATGTTCTATAGCAAAACTGTCATTATAYGCTTAACGCTATTTCAAACGCCCACCAAACAACCTTTAGGGCACTAATAACTCCGGTTGAAGAGTTCCGCAACACAAGGGTTCATGTCATGGACTTTTTTAGCATTACGTGGCGAGTACTTATATTTACAAGTGCCTCGCTTTTTTTTATTATTATTTATTTATATTGCTGTTTATGCGAATCGGAGAAATAGACAATTATCATTATAAAGTTGTGCCATAACAGCGACAAAGAATTTCTTTAGAGGTTGTGCACCACAGTGTTTACGAATCTTTGTCTCAGATTGGTCAAATACAAGAGACCTGTATGGCAGACATGGTACAACCTTTATTAATAAACCATACCGAGGTGTTTACCCAACATTTATGGAAGGAGTCTCCACTACGAGAAAGTCTTCAGACAGTGTGTACACTTTATGTTACACTATATACACGATATAGTGGGTATATATTTATGTGTGCGTGTGTATGAAGATGGGTACCTCTGTAATCCAGCAATATGTTGTTGGGGTTAAGGTCTCTACAGATGATTCCCTCTTGATGCAGAGCGTCGAGGGCGAGCAGCATGTCTACCCCCCAGCTCCTCACCAGAGCCTCAGGCAGATGTGTGTGCAGTGCCACCTCGGCCAACTCGTCCAGCTCTCTGAATATCTCTGAAACACTTCTGCCTTCCTTCTTTTGCGTAACCTCTRACCCTGCAGAGGGTGGTTTTGGAGTGGGGTCAGTTTCGGTCCTGAGAGTGAGAAAATCAAAGGGAAGGGAATGTGTCCGAGATTCTGTCTTGCTGTCGATGGAAAAGGTGTGACCTTTCCGTTCAGACGCTTCTGGGGTTGATTGGCTACGTAAAACTGAGACACGCTCCTCAACAGATAGTTCTAGGCCTGCCTCCTCCCCCAGCTGGAGTACGTCGGGTTTGCCGAACTGAGGTGAGGGCTTGGCTTCTACAGCAAAAGCCACACCCGCCGCTTCAAGCTCCTCTTCCAGATCATCACCCGTTACCCCTGTGACCCCAGGAAGGTTGACCAAAAGGTCCGGAGGTTGTCCTTCGTCAATACAGGAGGTGTTTAAATCCCCTTGTGTGGACATGGCCTCTTTGAACGAAATCACAGGCACAGATTCATTAGATCCCTGATCACTGTCGAACCGCCACAGATCAGAGAGGTGACCTTTAACCTCCACTACCTCACCGATCTCCAAAGGATCCTCCGTGACCTCAGAGCCCAGGTCTGAGGTGGAGAACAGCGTTCTGGAAGCATCAGCGCTGTCTTTGCTGTCAATCCGAAACAGCTCCATGGGTGAACGTTTCATCTGGTCCAAAGAATTAAGAGTGGGTGGGTCAACATGGTCGCCAACTTCTTCGGTAAAGAAGCGCAGCTCATTCCCGCCACCTGGAGAGCACAAACTATCACTGCTTATTACCGAGCCTCGGTACGACCTCKGCAGTGCTTCTGCACCAGAACCGTTGCCTTCGAGATCAGCAGAATCTTCCTCTGCCTCTTTTGCGTCTTCCTCTTCCTCACCCAGAGCCTCAGGCTCCACTTTGTCCTGCTCATACTCAGTGCACAGGGTCAGGTAGCTGCTGGTGCACTCTTCATCTGGAGAGCCAGACAGAGGGGCTTGAGAGCTGCTCCCGCTCTTGATTGATAGAATCGGCTGGGACTCATCTTCCTCCTGGTCTTCTCTGAGTTCCACGCTGGGCCGTGAGCCGCTGCTCTCTGAGCTGATCAAGGCATCGGGGCAGTGAACTGTTGTTGTGTGGGACTTCTGGATGAAGGGGATGTCAAAGCTGTCTTCTTGACTACCTTCATGCAGGTACTTGTTGATGTGCGACCATAATTTACCACCTACAGCGAAAAAATAGAAGGAGATATGTTTAGAATCTAATTCCATACTCGGGTTTAACTGGCTTCTATACCTGATTTGATCTTTGCCAGAGTACTCTAGGTCTCTAGACCACCTTGTTCAGTAGACTCGGGGACAGAACGATCATGCTCTCACTGATCAAAATGACCAGAATTTGAAGTCAAGTGGTCTTGGAAACGATCACGGGGTCCCAATGTGAATATGCCATTACAAAAAATGGTTCCTTGTCCATTCTTCCTATATTATCTTTTAAAGCGCCTTAATGGCCAGGGGTTTGACTTAATAAAACTTTTGCTTGTAGCACTCTACATCAGTTATTGTAAGATTATTCTAACATATAAGGTTACAAAGAATGTTTTAGGGAGGAATCTTTTGTATGAATGAACTTCAGAGTCATCAAGGATTCCTGGATCATCAACTTTAAACCATTCACTTTTCCACGCCTGACTTATGTCGTGTAGGGTCGCAAGAGACATGGAGCATATCCCAGGGAACTCGGAACAAGGTGGAAGACACCATAGACCAGGCATTAGCTCATTGGCTCAGTCCCAGACATGGAGACCATGTTATCTCGATTTTCAGGTAATTACTAAAGCCTTCATAGATGAAAAGAAAAACTGCAAGACAGTGTCTACTCTGGATCAACGTAGGTCAGAAGAAAGAAAACAGGATACGAAGTCCATAGAAGTGTGTAGCTTGAAGATTGGTGTTCTGAGCTCAAATACAAGGCTAACCACAGAGCTGCTGTTGGACCCCTGAGTGAGACCATTAACTGCTCAGCTCGATTCCAAATTCGTTTTCTGAAAAAGAATGTGTTTAGATATAAGCGAAAGCTGTACCCGAGATTGGGGGAGGGGTTTGGGACAAAAAAACGTGTAGCTTTCGTACACAACTTGAACGATATGAATAAATCTAAGCTAAAAGGTCAGTACAATGTAAAGAGCCAGAATTTAAAATGGTATCATCTCCTTCCTAACAGATTGAAAGCCTAAGTGCGTACCCACACACACACACACACACACACACACACACACACACTCTTGCACAGCTGTGTTGTGAGTGATTGGAGGGTAACATCTGCTGCGTTAACAGAATGAATTGGCTCTTCACCGCTAAGATAATGACACCGTTGCAGCCAAATGATTCCAGTCCACGAACAAAGCAAACAAACAAACAAGAATCAGCCAATCGCACTCCGGCAATGTCACTCGGGTCAGGCCGAACTTCCTGTCTGATACGTACGTTTGTGCGGGAGAGATTATTTTCTGCATGACAGAACGGGAACCTTAGTGCATCAGTGACACATTTACTGGTGATGTAGGTGCCAGGCGTAAATTACCGTTGGCTTTAGAAGGGTGTAATTTTACTTTAAGATTCGATGCATAGACTCTAGAGCTGGCAGCGGGTGTTACAAATGTACGAAGGTTAAAACAGGCTATGAGAAAACTTTCCCGCTGAATGGGCTCGCGCGTAGTCAACACCAATGGTGTGGGGTTTGTAAATAAATAAATACATAAATAAACTGAAATACATTGTGAATCTGAAATAATTCTTGTGTGGAGATGAACTGAACATAATGAATGAATGTACTCATGTAGCTCAAYTACTGTTAGGCAAGAATCAATAAATATCAAGAATAAATACTTAAACTTAAACCAAACCTATAACGTTTCTGACCAAGTTATGATATTGTTCTCTTGCTCTTGTGTTGCATTGTCTTGCATTTCATTCCTGAGTACATGTACTATACAAATTAAACTACCTTGTTGTCTTTCCACATGATATGTATTCATTATAATTCTGGCTTGTTCCGTTTTTTTTTTTTTTTTTTTTTTAACGCTTTAACCTAGTAAAACTTTCAAGTGTAGGGTGTAATTTTATAGTTTTCACAGCCGTAATGCCCTCCAAGTTGCCAGCTTGTTAACTCCTACATTAGGATACTTATTAAACTGGCAAGTCATGCTCATTATCTTGTGTTAGATCAGCACATGAGGCCAGTCTTGATGGCAAGTCGGGACGTTTAAACCGCGTTCGGAAAAGTCGCTCTGCTCCCCGAGCCTGTCGTGAAACGAAACGGCGCTTTAGGCTACTTGAGCGGTTTGCGGCAACTTATTAACGCGGCCGCATGATTTCGCCTGAACGACTGCTAGGAGATTAAGTGGTTTATTCATTCCAATATAAACATGCTCCTGAACACAGATGTGTGCACTGACACACACACACACACTCACAAGCATGCCCTCTCTCTCTCTCTCTCACACACACACACACACACACCCTCACACACCCTCACACACAGCCAGCAGAGAATAAGGAGACGCAGGTGTTAGCTTAGTTAATGATCCGGAGCAGCACCTGCTACCATAGATAATGACCTGTGACACGAGCTTAACAAGGACAGAGAGAGACGAGCAAGGGGTTGTGAGAGCGTGTGCGGGTGTGCACGTGAGCGCGTACGTGCATTTGAGGAAGAGAAAGGACTTGCCGTGACGAGCCAGGGGGTAAAGTATTTGAGGAAAAAATGAGCAAAAAAAAAAAAAAAAGGTCGAGAGACATACAGACAGAGAGAGAGAGAGAGAGAGAGAGAGAGGGAGAGAAAGGAATGAATGTCTCATCTCGTCAGTGAATATGAATACTATACAAAAATGGGGAACTGGGATAAACGTGAGAAAGAAGGGGAAAGGAACTTTCATGCCACTGAACTTTTAACTCTGCTCTCTGCCTCGGATTCTGGCGCTCATTTGCGAGTCGCTTTGGATAAACGTGCATGCTGAATGAAGACATGGAAATCTGTGTGCGTGCAAGACAGAATGATGCCGTGTGTGTGTTGGTGTGTTTTGTGAGACGCACCCTCTGCGTACTGCAGCAAAAGGAAAACAGAGTCCTCGGAGACGATGAACTTCCTGAGCCGTACCATGTTGGGCACATTGCGTGGGACGACTGTCTTCTTCACGTGGCCACACTCGCTGCTCTTCCGCAATCCCTGGATAAGACGAATCGTACACACGCGTCAAGTAGTCCTAATCGTCTAATAGTGATCATTAACACACACACACACACACACACACACACACAGGGTTCTGGCCTCTGACAGCAAAGTAACTCAGACAAATGAGGATGTCCTGCTGTGTGTGTGTGTGTGTGTGTGTGTGTGTGTGTGTGTGTGTGGCAAAGGGAAACATGATGTGCTTTGATCCTGGTGTGGTATCATGGTGGATAATCTGGTGCATTTAGGGTAGAGAGGACACACACGCACACACACACACACACACACACACACGCACACTTTCTCTGCCCACCTTGAGGACAAACATCTCCTGCGTCCTCTTATCCATGACCAGGAGCACCTGCAGATGAGACGAGGAAACACAGCAGCATGAGCAAGATTTTCAAGAAAATCGCTGATGTCACTTCCTGTTGGTTTAAACTAAACTTAATTAAAAAAAAAAAAAAACGACAATTAAAGCTTGCAGCTCTTAACACTCAAAGTCTGTCGCTGCTCGAGCTGTGGCACCTGCCCAAAGTGCAGCAGGCTCGTTTTGATGGCTGGCCATATATCTGTATTATTTGATGTCTCCATTTTTGGGACTCTCTTTCACACACACACACACACACACACACACACACACACACACCTTTACGAGTGTCTGTGTGTGCACGCCCCTTGAGAAACCTGAACAGGTGCAGCCCTTAATGGATATGAATGGAGTACCGAGTTCCCACACCCCCACACACACACACACACACACACACACACACACACACACACACCTTGGACACATTTTCATGTATAATTAAAAGAACTTTGGAGATGAGTAACCTTCGCCCTTTGGCCTGAGCTCACCTTGTCGATGACCCCCAGCACTCTGTAGTTGTGCAATTCATCAGCCTGGCTCTGCTGACCCCACGACCCCTTACAGCACTGAGCAGCCAGTGTCTAAACACACAAAACAAAGGTTAAAGGTTAAAGGCTGCACTGTGTGCAATCCTCTCTTCACTACTCATTATCATAATGTGCATTAACCCTCATTAACCAGATTAATGTTACTAAATAATCAAGATCGTATTAAACAAACAAAGTTTTACCAAAGACACGATTTCGTTTTCACTGACCCGGTTCTGAGTGGAGTTCTGACCCATGCTGTCCCTCAGGTACGTGTTAGCGATGAGCTCGGCGCGCATCAGATACTCGGCTGTCTTCTTCTTCACGGCCTCCCTCTTACGCGGACTCGCTTCACCTGACACATAAACACACGCCGTCACAAGCTTTCTTTTTCGTTTTGTGACACTCTGTTTAACAGTTTGAGTCGAAAGGAATGCTAGCATGCGTGCAGTTTTTTTTTTAAAGAACACATTATGACCGCACAAGGTTAGCAAACTGGCTAGCAAAATGGTTTGGTTTCCTCAATACAACTGGTTTAAAAAAAGAAAAAAAAAATGTAATTATAGAATAAAATGAGCCAAGTAGAAAATTGCTAGCTTGGTTGATCAGCTGGCTAGTCAGCTATTCGGTTCGAAGTCAGTCAAATGTACCTAATAATTAACAAACTATATTTTAACATCATCATATATTTACGCCATCATTTAAGGTAGTATGTTCATGTGCAGACACGCTTGCCGTTCCAACAGTTACGTTAGTTACTCCAGTTAGCGACGCCACTCGTTCAAGTTTAAGAGGTAACTTTTCAACTTCTAAAATCAGGCCGTGCCAACGGCGGCGCACTCAAAACAAAACAAAAAACAAACAAACAAACAAACAGTGACAAGAACAAAAAAAAAACATCCACTTTCTCCTCCATCATCTGCCCCTCCTTTTCTCCATCGCGCTCACTCTCCACTCATTATCTCTTTCTGCCATACACCGAGCTAAAGAATCCTGGCAGGTACTAAAAGCTTGGAGCGAAGCCCTCGACAAAAGAAGCCCAGCGCCGTTTCATTGTCAACAACACCAGGAGTCGTCACCCATCCGTAAACAAGCGCAAACACATTAACGAGTAAACAAGCGCAGACAGACAAGCCAAGGCATTTAGATCAGAGCGCTGGTTTAAGAACAATAAGGCGTGTGTGTGTGTGAGTGTGAGAGAGAGAGAGAGAGAGAGAGAAAGAGAACGCGATGCCAGAAAGGCCATCAGGCAGAGTGGAACAGAAGCTACGGCGGCGCCCTGATGGCCTAAAGACACAATCTCATCATCCTGACATCACACTGCTGTTCATTAGGTGAGGACTTAACTGTGGAATAAATACAAACATTAAGCAACATTAAGAGATTTTACTCTACTTTTTTTTTTTTTTTTTTTGGTGAGGGGTTTTATATACGACAACAGCTATAATAGTCAAATTAAAAGTCCCATATTTTACTCTTTTTGTAACAAGTTCAAATAGTTGTTATTTCATTCTTCCTCTGAATATGCCATTTCAGAACTGCAATGGTAGTTTGCACATTTGTTACTGTTTTTATGGTACTGTAGGTGTGTTGCTCTAGACATTTTGATAGTTTGCCCATTTGTTACTGTTTTGATGGTAGGCATGTTGCTCTAGATGGTATGGTAGTTTTCCCATTAATTATGATTTTCTCATGGTAGGCGTTTTCCCACGAGACATTACGGTAGTTTGGCTATTGGTTAGGGTTGTTATAGTAGGCATAATAATACTTATAGTAATTTGCAATATTTGCTACCACTTTATTTGTAGGTATAATATCTACATAACTGCAACRGTTATGGTAGTTTGCCCATTCCTTATCATTTTATTGTGCCACCAGTAGTCATGGCAGTTTGCTCAATTACTGTTGACTCTGTTTGTATTGGTTGGAATTTTAAGCTAGGCATGCTGCTGAAAAATTAAGCCTTTACAAAGGCAGGTTACTTAAGCAATCACAATAATTCGCTTCATGTTTGCTTTCTTTTGTACACAAGCTATGCCAAGTGCTAAAGTACCTTCACCCGTTTTTTGTTACCGTTTTGCTTTTACATGTTCCTCTAGCAGTTACTATAATTTGCCCATTTAGTGTGCCTCTTTGCTACAGGTTTTCCAGTACATATGATGTTCCAGCAGTTACAGTACATTTCACATTTGCTATTGTTGTTACTGCTACATGATATTTTAGCAGTTGCCATAGTTTGCATCTTTGCTATTGTTTTTACAGGCGACGTGCTTCTTTAGAAGTGATAGGTATTTGCCTAGTTGGTATTGTTTTCATAGTCGACATGCTGTTTGAGAAGTGATCGTCATTTGCCTAGTTGGTATTGTTTTTACAGTGAGCAAGCTGCTTTAGATGCATTTGTGTATTGGCTGCTGATTTTAAAGTGGTGTTACTTCAGGAGTTACAGCAGTGTGACCATTCGTTAGTACTTTTTTTTTTTTATAGTAATATGAGAGTCAGAGTTTAGCTTCTAATGCTGCTGATGTGTGTGTGTGCGTGTGCGTGTGTAAGAGAAAGTGAGAGACTACCTTGGACTCCCTGCAGCAGTAAATCCACTCCACTGCGGTAGTAGAAGAAGGCAGAGGCGTAGTCTTGCTCCACCTCCTTCTGCAAAGCAAGGCTGATCTGCTCACTAGCTTTTTCCAGGTAATCAGTCTTCGGGTGGCTGGAGGAGAAAATCGTTGCCCTGATGGCCCGCCTCGTGTCTACCTCTGGCCGACTTGGGGATGCGGAACGTCCACTGCCTCCTGCYCGCTGGTTTGGGGAACCGCAGGTTGAGCCCATTCCATCCTCCAAATCGGGCAGGGAGTCTCCATCCACCAGCAGAGAAATCAGATCACTGTCACTGGATGGACCTGAAACACACATAGGACGGATCATGTATAGCTGAGTACCATAAGGACACTATTAGCTTATTTAAACAAACAAATGACTTACCTTTTCAAATGGTAATCTAGGATAAACTAAAGTAACATATTCCTAACACCTGTGAACAACCTGCACCTCATAATAACTAAAGCAGTGATGGAGATTCTCATACAAAGCAAAACATTTCTTGTCCTTTTCATGAATAATCTAAAATACACCAACAATATCCAGCTACAAAATACAAATAAATTAAATTGTCTATATGTGTTCTAGTAAAAAAAAAAAGTATTAGATTTTACAAGATTAAGAAAGACTTTAGTACTGTACCAAGATCACAATGAAAAACCTGATGAGATCCAGTTGATCCACACTTACCTCCATATTCGGACTGACTGGTAAGGGTCGAATCATCCACGCCGCCAATGCTTTTATGAACTGCACCGCAGAAAGAAATAGAAAGCGAAAGTGAAAAAGCATAAGAATGACGAATCAACAGAAGTCAAGCTGTTATTATGGAAGAGCAAAAATTTATAAAAGACTACATTACTCATACTTAACTCCTCCCACAGCGGTATGGTGTATTTAGTGCACAATATAAATATTTATTATATTCATACAGGACTTGCACATGATTTGGGCTAAATTTTAAACTAAAGGTGCAGCTATCTTCGTGCTGTACTGTGTCTCATTCATCTTCCACAACCCCTTTACTTATAAAGAAAAATCTGAGAAAAATCTAAGGTTGATTTAAGGCAGGTAGGTTGCAAGTAAGTCTTGGATAGATCTAACAAAATTCAGAGGTAGATTAGAGGTACATAGTCGCTAAAACTGAAAAATGTCTCAAGTAATGTTGAGGTAAATATAGGGTAAACCAAAGAAATATCTGAGACAGTCTTAGAGTTACGCTTGAGGAAAGTCTGAGATAATGTTCTTGTACATTTGATGTTCAGCTGATGCTAATCTGGAGATAGGTTTGAGGTAAATCTAGGTATTTCTCAGGTAAACCTAAATGTCTGAGCTAAATCTGAGGTATTTTTCTGTGGTGAATGATGGGAACATCGGAGATAAATCTAAGGTAAACCTCGGGAATATCTGAGGTTTATTTAAGAGAGAGTTGAGAATTTCCTGAGGAACCATACCTCAGTCTTAAGTCAGACTTTCTTCAAACTTGCCTCAGACATACGGGTCAAACATACCTCAAACTTACCTTGGAAGACTATCTGAGAATTTCCTGAGGAAATTACAGTTTTACATCACAGAAATACATCACAACTATCTGAGAATTTCCTGAGGAAATTCGGAGATAGTTGTGATGCATTTCTGAGGCAAGTTTAAAAACGTATGACTTAAGACTGAGGTATGGTTGAGTTATGACTGAGGGAAACTAGAGGAATATTTCAGGTAAATCTGAAGAATGTCTTGGGTACGTTTAAGAAAAGTCCAAAGTAAGTTTGAGGTATGTTTGAGTTAGATCTAAAGGTCTTGGATATGCCTGAGGCAGATCCAAAGTAAATCTAATGTAAACCTGAGGAATATTTGAAGATTATCTAAGATAGAGTTGAGATGAACCCGAGGGAATTCTAAGGTAGTTGTGATGTACCGTATGTCTGAGGCAAGTTTGAAGAAAGTCTGACTTAAGACTGAGGTATGAAAAGGCTGAAAAAAAGGTGATACCTCAGGGAAATTTGAGGAATATTTGAAAAAAAAAAAGTCTAAGGCAAGTTTGAGGTAAGTCTGAATTAGACCTCAAGAAAATCTGAGGTCGAGCTGAGGTAACTAGACTGTAAGGTAAGTCTAAGGAATATCTGAGGTAAATCCAATGGAACCAACAAGTAAATTTCACTGACTGCTAGGGACATGGCCCATTGTAAAACCCTCTAAGGCTCAAACAAGTTAAAAATCAAGAAAAAAACAATTAGAAAAATGAAAAGATTCAACAGCCTAAATACATCTGTGTGTGATTCTCAAATATTGTATAGTTCTATGAGGAATATTACGCAGTAAAATGATCACTGCTTTAGAATGGCATGAGAGCGCCCTCGTGTGGTCACTCTTCCTATAAGAAAAGGACTGGCAACTTTCAACCATATTAAAGCCCTTTACACACCTTCAGAGCTGCTGTCTGACTGGCTGTCGGCTAAGAAGTCTGAAAAAGGTTCTGCTGGCCCGATTAGCTCAGAACCATCCTGCACCTCTCCGTCCTGAAAAATACACATGTGCACACACACGCGCACACACACACGCTATATTACACAGTGGTATTGTGAAATCACCCACTGTGAAGATCATGAAAGCCCAAAGAGTCAGCAAAATAGAAACTAGAATGCAGGAAGTCAGTGAAGTGTGATCATGTGTGTGGGTCTGTGTCTATGTCTGTGTGAGTGTGTGTGTGAATGTGTGTGAGAGGCAGAGAAACCATGCGTGTGTACCTAATCTTGCTATGTCCGTAAGGGAGTGTATCTTCAAGAAGTTCATGAGTGGAACAAATGAGTCCTGTTTAACTGGTCGTGAGCAAGTGTATGCATGTATGGTCACACAACAGTAAACCTCAAGTGTAAATGTATGTGTGTGTGTGTGTGTGTGTTGTACCTTAAAGAAATCCTGTATGTACTGGCTAGCATAAAGAGCTGGAATATTTGCACTGAACTGTAGCAGATCTTCTGAACACTGCCTCCTCTCCTCAATTACAGAATCATCAAACCTGCCTGGATAAGGGACAAACCTGTTAGAAAAACCTAAACCTTTCTCTATTTCTGAGAGAAATTTGAGATAAATCTGAAAAATATATGTGATTGAATTCCGAGGTAAACCAGGCAACCACGTGAGGTAAATCTAAAGTAAACCTAACAAATTTCTGAGGTAAATCTAACGTAATCTGAGAAACAGCTAAAGGGAATCTTTAGATCTAAAACACACCCAAATGAAATCTGAGGTAACCTAAGAAAAACCTGTTAAATATCTGAGGTAAAAAAGATATCATACACATGCACACAAATAGACTCTCTTAGTATAGTGTGTGTTCAAAAATACTATGGTCACATCTTAGTGGACAATGAAAATAAGGGTCAAGCCCAGAAAGCATGGACACTAGACCTAGAGACTTTAAAAATATACAATGTTCTTAATGCATTTCATATTTCTTTTTTAAAAATATTATAGTTTGTGGATGATTTTGATCCAAATTTAACAACGAGTTAAGCAAAAAAAGCAGGACCCAACAGTATGTACTGCATGTTTTAAAATTTTCCATAGATTTTATCCTCAGAAATGTTGAGAAGATGTATGACAATTATTATGCGTAGAAGCATATATAAGTTGCACTATATAATACGCTTTTTGTATACAAGTTTTTWAAAAAAATTTAAATTTAAAAACTAAAACAAATCTAAATGCTATTTAAGACATATCTATCTACATATACACCCATGTCTATACATCTATATGCCTATCTATCTATATATAAACACTGTGCTATACAAACGTATATACATACATATATACATACATACATACATTCAAATACACCTTATATACAAACATTCAAGTTACAAACTTTTAAAGATACAATGTTCAATCACTGTAGTTAGATCCCATGTCTGGCATACGTTGTCACATGCATGCAAAAGCAGCGACAAGGAAGCTGGTACTGCTGAAAAGTGCCGAGCAATAACGATGGAGACAAAAGTGAAAGTAACTGAGAAACCGGAGCGAGGTGAAAAGATAGCAGACATAGCTTGTTCTTTTAGCATGAATCTTTTAACCATGGCACGATTCTAAAGACAATATTATAAATTCTAAGAACACTGCACTATAATATACTGTGTATAGACAATTATGTTGGAACATACACACACAATTTTTTTGTTCAAATAGAATTTTTCCTGAAAATCTAGACTTGCTATATAGCTAGTAGAGTAAGTCAACATGCTCTGTGACATGTGGCAAAGCTATTAATGCAAGATAATTACAAAACCATTTTCAGACAACAAGGCGTAATCATTTATTTATTGAAATAAATTCACCACTAAATATCTGAGAATATAGGAAAATCTTTCAAGTTAAACTTGAAAAATATTTGATGTAAAGCCGAGAGAAATCTCTGAGATAAATCTGAAAAATATATGTGATTGAAATCCGAAGTAAACCTGGCAACAATTTGAGGTAAATCTGAATGAAATCTAACAAATTTCTGAGGTAAATCTAACATAATCTGAGAAACCTGAAAAAGGGAATCTTTAGATCTAAAACATACCTAAATTAAATCTAAGGTAATCTAAGAAAAACCTGTTAAATATCTGAGATTCAGTGATGTGCAAACATCTTAAACCACCCCTCATTTCTTCATACCAAATTAAATTTAATAATGTAGAGTTAAGAAACTGAAACAAATATTTCACTGTGACGCTGCAAAGTGCCTAATGAGCGAATTTAAGAATTTGTTGTTTATGTCACAACCTCAGCAGCAACCTCATTTACCATCTTGTCTGTTCCAACCACTCAGCATTCAGCATCACCAGTAGCAATCATCGGTCATCATCTGACCCTGTTTCTCACTGGTTCATGGCTTAAATTAGATGTTTTTTATGCATGATTATAATGAATGATTCATAGATCAATGTGTGGCTTAACATACAAAAAGCATTTCTCTGAAACTGCTTAGGTACAGGGGTGGACTTAAATTAAGAGGCAAAAACTTGCCAAAAATGTAATTCAAAACATGAAGAAATAAGGGGTGGCTCAAGACTTTTGCGAAGAACTGTAAATCTAAAGTAAGCCTGAAAAGATTTTTGGTATATTTGAGATAAACCTGAGATACACCTAAACATGAGATAAACAAAGAAAAGACTGAGAAAACCAGGGGCATACATGAATTAAACATAACATAAAAATAAAGTTTTGAGCACAAACATAAGTCTGAGCCAATTGAAAAAAAAAAAATCGGAAATAACACAGAAGTACATTCAAAGTAAGTCTGCAGTGAATCTGAAGACGATCTACAGTATACCTGAGAAATATTTGAGGCAAGTATTAACCTGAGGAACATATGAGGTAAATCTAAATCTAAAAAAAATATGATGTAAACCAGAGAAAGGTCAGAGGTAAATCTGAGGTAACCTAATCAAAATCAGAGAAGGGAGCTAACCCTGAGGAATATCTGAAGAATCTGATGGAAATACTAGATGAAGATAAATCTGCCATAATAATAAATATGTTTGAGGAAAATCTGAGATAACAGTGAGGTATGCTCAAGGTAAGGCTGAAAAAAATCTGAAGTATACCTGAGAAATATTTGAGGTAAATCTGAGATAAACCTGAGGACTATGAGATAAATATAATAAACCTGAGGTAAATCTGAGGTAAACTTTTTGCAGAAAATTCCATTTCTGAAGAAAGTTTTAGGTAAAACCTAAATATTTTTATTATGTTGCTCACCCTGATAATATTCTCTACACTGTTTTTTATAAACTTCTTCTCCAAGTGTCTTAATGTACACATTATAAATGTCTAAATGTTACAACTTTTATTCGGCATTTTCATCCAGCTTTGTCTTGAGGGTTCACATATGTGGTTAAGAAACCACACATACTGTACTGTACCAAAGACTTTGGACTTGGCGAACGGTGGGAAGAGTTCAGACTGTCGGTAGAGGTTTTTGTGGATCTGCCACAGGTCTTTGTGAAGCTTCTTAAAATCGCTGTAGCGCTTCCACACCGTGATCTACACCAAGACACAGAAAAAAAAGAAAAAGAAAAAAAAAACGCATGAAAGACGTCCTGACCCATGTTGTCTTTTCATCAGTTTATTTTCCTTTATCATCTAAAGAAATTCTGGCCTTCCTCCTACTCAGTCCCAAGAAGCAATCAAATGTAGCATAACTCCTTCATAATCAAATACTGAGGAAGATCAGGATTAACAGAGGTTCAAGCAAGCAAAAACACCAGACATGACGAAAAGAAATAAGCACCCGGACCTTAAGACACAACACACACAGGCTAAGCTTTGCTTGTGTGTGCATGAGTGTCTGTGTGTGAGTGTGTGAACTTTCCAAGTAGATCATTTAAAGATGACTCAGGAGTAATGAGTAAGTGTTGTCCTGGACGGTGGACTTGAACATGGTTTTTCACAACATGAATGGATGCAAGCTCCAAGTGTTCCAACATTGTGGTGTTAAATTCTCCACTCTGACTGTCCGGACGGTTTTATCACTAATCACTACTTCTAATACATGAACATTCCCACAGTAACAGTGTCCACAAGGTCTTTTGTCTTTTTTAAAGCAGACAGAAAAAAGGAACGATAAAGAAAGGGTGTCATTAATTCCATTTGATATTTAATTATCAAAGAAAACATTATCTATGGTCCAGATCAACTTCATAGTTCTGGGGTTGGTTACTGGGGACTCCACTTCATCAATATATATATATAGATAAGTGATCTCACCTCCTGTACGTCTTCAGGATTCTTCCTCGAAATGATCTGGGAAAAGAACAGACATGTAAATCAGTCACAAAGTCACGCTGCTAATGGAGAAAAGAAAAAAAAGAAAAAAAATATATAAATCTGCTCTATAAGTTCATTCTAAGCTCTGCCCCAATGTCAGGGAGACAGAAACAAATTTCTGGAATGAAATAACACTTGTAATGGATTCAAGAATAACAAATCTGTTTTTACTAAAATAACATGGTCTCTTAAGCGTGCTTCTCAGTCAAGACGCTGTGCTCAGTGTGTGTGTGTGTTTGTGTGTGTTAAAGTGGAAAGTGGATATGAGGAAGCGAACAATGATGACTTTATATGCACTGACAGAGATGGAGTTCACACACACACACACACACATCAATGAATCAAGTACTGTTCTGTACATACAGAGCGAACTTTCTTGCATATAGATAGATAGATAGATAGATAGATAGATAGATAGATAGATAGATAGATAGATAGATAGATAGATAGATAGATAGATAGATATTTTCTGTATATACAGCAATTTTTCTATTTTAAAACAGTAATGAAGTTTAACAACATTAAATAAATATTTTTATTTATGCAGCAAGCAGAAAATGTAAAAAATATTTTAGATTTCAAATAAGGGAAGCTAGAAAATTATTAAAACATATTTACTATTATCAATTAACCTTTTTAATATTTCAAGTATTTTATTAATATTTATGAATATTCAATCTATTTACTCAGTAATACTTTTTAATTCACTATTAATAATAAGTCGTAAGAAAAACTAGAATAACCTCAACCCTAATCTTCCAATTAAACACTTAGTCAAAGGGGAAGTAACTTTAGTCTGACACCATGGCTTGAATATATTTAACAACAACAACAAAAAAAGGCACGAACACTTCTCTCTTTCATGATGCTTTTGATTTGCAAGCATCCACAATTAGTGTTTTTACATGACATCATCAGAATGTGACAGTGTTCAATAGTCAGGTGATGTGTTTTTAGCTGCTTTCGGGAATTATCACCTCCTCCTTTGGGTCATGTGTGTGGGTTCCTAGTGTCACTAGATAACAGCACAATTCTCATGGGGCGAGAGAAACACACCCGAGGTCATGACTCCCAGAGTTGTGATCTTTAAGACTGAGCTAAAACAACATAATCAATGATGATGATAAGAATAGTGCAGAGAAAAACACAAAGAAAAAAAGGAACGATTGCTTCCTTACTCCTGAAGTATGTATGAAGAAGGTTAGGACAACTTAAATAATTACTCTCTACACCCGTGGTGAGCTGAAAAGCAGGTCAAGGAGGTGAGTCGAGAAGATGACAAGCAGAACAGGGGTTTATTTGATTTATTATGTGTTTATAAATTATGGTTGAAACTTAATTTATTTGAATTCATCACTATAGTTTTTTAATTTTGCACTCAGGCCAAAATATTTCAGTCTCTCTTAGATATATTTTTTTATTTCTTTTTTCTTAATATGGAGTGACACTGATTAATAACAAATATTAATAAATCACATACTTATATTAGTTTGCAAGTGTCCATATTAATAAACCAAATATAAATATATTAGTTATTATTAGACAAACAAACATTTAGAATGATTTTTGCAACATAGTTTCATAAAATAACATCAGCAGTTAAGTAAAAAATATCACAAAAATAACATACATTTTTATAGATGTTCTTGTATGTTATGTGTACGATGTATATAATGTATATGTATAAAATGTTTCTGTATCCTCCTTGCCTTCAGACCAATCCCGCCTCCTGCATTGCCATTGGCTAACAGGCGTACTCCAACGCCGCCTAGCCAATTAAAAGCCAGAAGACAGACACTACCAACCAATCACAAAGCAGTAGGCGGGAATTCTCTGAAAATGCATGGGGAAAAACAATAAACGTGCAAAAAAAAAAATCAGCTGATCAGTAATGCCAAATGCTGTAATCTGATCAATAATCCCAAAATCTATCCTGCGAAACCTATGACACGTTGGAAAGGCAGAGTAACCGTTCTAGAAACGCAGCATAACACTGGAAGGACTCACCCTGGCTGTGACTTTATAAACCGTGTATCCCTTTTTGTGCTTTTTCGGGTCCGTGACGGTGTAAAATCGAGCCAGTTCGCCTCTTTCCCTCTGCGAGATCATCCTGATCAAGGCATCGCAACCAGCCTGCAGCAAGCCGCCCTCCTGTCACCTGCCGAGAATGAAAGGAAGATTATTACTGGGGGAGAAAAAACAGCTAGAACGATCCAGGCGGAAGTGAGGAAATCTCGCGAGATTTCAAAATAGCAGTCTCTAGATTAAAAAAAGAATTGTAGTGTCGTCGAAGCTGTTCTCGTTAACTGTGACTTTGCAATACAATATGCTCTGTTTAAACAGACGTACAGAGTCAGACAAAAAAATATATACACACTTCGGGAAAATAATATAATAAAAAATATTATATTAAT
>QMIH01001179.1:86903-97943 GCA_003987875.1 Clarias batrachus | reverse complement strand
CGTATACTGTATGTGTAAATTACCAAATGTTAAAATGTGTGCATTTCTCCGGAGGTCTAGAGAGAGCTGATTGGCCGAGCTCTCTCAGAGGGGAGGGATGAGAGGTACATAGTGCTCCCGCATTAATCACGGCTCTACAGCCAGTCAGGGGCGTCTGTGAGCTCGCGCAACGGAGGGAGCGGATAGCGCTGTCCTCCGAGTGTGTTACGCCGCCCCCAACGGTGCGCGAGCGAGCAGTTCGAAAAGATGCGGTCGGCTGGCGTCACGTGGTTCGGAGGAAACACATGATAGTCTTCGGCCCTCCCGGCTGAGTGGTAGTAGTAGCCTTAATGTGGGAGCCCCCTAGTGACGGGGAGGAATTGGACACGACTAAATTAGGGAAAAAATCGGGGAAAAATCCCCCCAAAAAAAAAAAAATGTGTGCATTTCTCTTTGAGTCCACCAGGTGGCGATGAAAACCTTAGGTATGATACGTATACTGTATGTGTAAATTACCAAATGTTAAAATGTGTGCATTTCTCTTTGAGTCCACCAGGGGGCGGTGAAAACCATATGTATACCTTATACAGTGTCAGCAAAAAAATTTTATATACCCATCAGAATTTTTTTTTTAAGAAATATTTAATACTAAACTTATTTCTGTACATTATATATTAATATAAAGTAACTTAAAGAGGTTATTGGATAGTATATACATATTGCAAATCTATGCAATATTTGCAAAGTTTATGCTTAAAGATTGTGTTTGAGGTTATTTTTATTTTTATTTTTTTTTATAATAATAAAATTGAATAGCTAGTGCACATCTCTGATTCCGGTAGCATAGTGGCTTAATGGTTAGCATTGACAACTTTCACCTCCAGGGTGTGGGTTTGATTCCCGTCTCGGGTCTGCGTGCATGGAGTGTGCATGTTCTCCCTGTGCTTGGTGGGTTTCCTCCGGTTTCCTCCTACAATCCAAAGATTAGTCGACTTGGCTCTCCAGCAGTCCAATCAGAATCAAGCATTCGATGTTCAGTAAGGACCGACACCTCCCGTTTTGAGTTAACGTACTTGAGTTCACATTTGATGAATGCTTATTGGTACGTGTTATGTTGTACACACTGCTTTCATTGGAATATGTGGGTGCCAATAATTTTGCCACATTTTCTTTTTGGGTGGAGGCTGTAAATCTCCCATTACTGTAATTCCTTGCATGCGGACTCTATTTTAGTCTTTTTTAGGTTTCCTTTTTCTGCCAGAACTTCATCAGGCCACGAATGTCTCGTTAGAAGTCTCGTTAGCTGTGACGCCGGAGACGAGATCGTTAAGCTTCACGAGCCGAGCTTAAAAGGCCGTGTAATAGAGCGCTCTTTGTGTCCTGAGCTTATTCTCATCTGGGACAAATTTAGTGAAATGAAGTTAGTTGTGTAATGAAAAAGGAAAAGGACTTGAGGACTTCGGGCCAGACTCCACGCCTCCATCCTCCGTCTCATCCAAACACTGGAGAAAGAATGAGAGCATTTTGTGTGGCCCCGGCCGGTGCTCGGAATTCCTTCCATGCTTAAAGGAAACTGAGCTTGCTGCTCGCTCACACACACACACGCACACGCGCACACACACACACACACACACACACACACTCATTACAACCTGCTCCAGGAGGCACTGGAAGATTTCACACATTACAACGGGCTTTGTTCCAACAAGACAGGCCTCAGGGTTTTTTCCTTTTTTTTTCCTAAATAGAGATGAATGAATAAGAGCCTGAGAGTGTCCAACACACACACACAGAAAGAAAGAGAGAGAGAGAGAGAGAGTTAACACTCGGTGGAAGTGGGAGGTGGGAAGAGGGTTTCCTGTTGTTGGACAAGATCAGTCAGGACGGAGCGAGGGAGCGAGCAGCACAGAGACAGACAGAACGTTTCAGACGGAGAGAACGACACAGAGCAGAAGATGGAGTTAGCGGTGCTCCTGCTTGCCGCGTTGGCATTGCCGCACACGTCCTGGGCCGAGACCGGAGGAAACGTCACCGCGCTCGCCCGGGACCAGCCTGCTCAGGATGTCCAGGTAAGTCTCATCCACACCACCAGCTCGACTCACACCCAAACCGAATGATCGAGTGGTGAACTTATTTATCTTTCTGATAATTAGACAAAATGAATCCAATAACACTTACATTGTGTTGCATTTACAGTGATGCATTCTTCATCATCATCATCATCCTCACAGGTGACCCAGAATTGAAGGCATTCCCTGGTGTTTGTTGTGTTGTTGTGTAGTGTTGGCTGCCGTGATTRGACAGGTGTACAGAATTCCTCGTGGACTCTTTCCAGCTGAGGGGTTTCGCAGGCGTCTTTCCAAAATCTCACAGCTGTATTGACACAGGCGGCATTTCCTAATGCACAAGCRCGCCTCGCGTGGTATTTTACAGCTGTACGGGCAGCGTGCAATCTTACTGTACTTGGGCGGCACTTACAGCTGCATGTGCRTGTCTTTGTGCTTAAGTTGCGGTATTTACAGCTGGATTTGTCATCATTTTCTGTGCAGTACTTTACTGTATATGCAGTAACATGTCTCGTAACGTAACTGCGGATGAGTGTGTAAAATGTAGTATTTCCGGCTGGATTTATAATGTGCAGTATTTCCTTCACAGTATTTCCAGTTGAGGTATTCATGAGGCATTCCTTTGTAATATTTTCAGCGGTATTTGTAATGCACTATATTTCTTCATCACTATTTCCAACTGCATTTATACTGTGCAGTATTTCTTGTGCAAGATTTTGACTTGAATCTAAAAAAATGTGTTACATTTCCTTTGCAGTGTTTGGTAATGTGTAGTATTTGCATTCAGGTATTTGGCAGACGCCTTTATCCAGAGCGACTTACATCATCTCATTATACATCTGAGCAGTCGAGGGTTAAAGGCCTTGCTCAAGGTCCCAACAGGGACAATTTGGTGGTTGTGGGATTTGAACTTCGGACCAATGCCTTAACCACTGAGCTACCCCTGACCTTCATTTTTTGCAGCATTTACACCTGTATTTGTAATGTGTTTTATTTCCTCTGCAGTATTTGTAACAGGCGGCACGRTTATGTAGTGGTTAGAACTGTCGCCTTACACCTCCAGGGTCTGGGTTCGATTCCCGTCTCTGTGTGCATGGAGTTTGCATGTTCTCCCCGTGCTTGGTGGGTTTCCTCCGGGTACTCCGGTTTCCTCCCACAGTCCATGTAAGACATGTAGGTTAGGTTAATTGGTGTTCCCAAATTGTGTGTCTGTGACCTGCGATGGATTGGCACCCTGTCCAGGGTCTACCCGCTTTGTGCCCCAAATCTCCTGGGATAGGCTCCAGGCCCCCACAACCCTGAATACTGGATTAAGCAGTATAGACGATGAATGAGTATTTGGAATGTGTTGTATTTCCTATTTTTTTTGGAGTTGCGGTATTCAATGTCCGGTTGAGTTCTTCCAGGTGCAGTTGCAATGTGCGGTATTCATTGTGCAAGGTTTTGACCTTAATTTGCTGTATTCAAATGTGAATTTGGCATTTCCCTTGCGGTATTACCATCCCTACTTGTACCATGGTATTTCTTTGCCAGTATTATATTYGTAATGTATGGTATTTACAGCTGGAATTGTAATGTGTTGTATTTCCTGCACAGTATTTACAGTTGGTGGTCCAGTATTCATAGCTGCCTTTGCAGTATTGACTCTGTATTGCAGCAGTACTCATAAAGTGTGCTATTTCTTTCCCGGTATTTACAGCCATACTCGTAATGTGCAGTGTTTCTTTGGCAGTATTTTGGCCTGTATTCACAATTTGCAATATTTCTTTTGCAGTATTTAAAGCTGTATTATGCGGTATTCCCTGCACAGCATTTCCCAGTTGGAGTTGCATGAATCATACCTTTCTTTGCAGACAGAACAGCTGTATTTGTAATGTCTGGTATTTCTTTCCCAGTAATTAAAGCTGTTCTTGCACTATGCAGTCACTCCTGTACAGTCACTCCATGTGATGTGTTTTAAAGTTTGTGCAGCCTGCAGTTAGAATTGTTATGCAGTAGTTTTGTGCAGTATTACGAGTTGTATTTACAGCATGCAGTGTTTACACTGTGTTTGTTTGGTGTCCTCTGATTGCAGAGTGACTCAAACGGAAAGAGACCGAGAGGAGACACCCCAGACATCGAGGAGCCCGAGCCAGAACCCGAGCCAGAGCCAGAACCAGAACCCGAGCCCACGGTCGCGGAAACCGACTACGACAGCAACTACAACTACTTGTGTGCGTCTCCTAACAACGCAAACACCAGGCAGTGTGTTTGTTTGTACCATCACCTAGAACAGGCGTGATGAGACAGGCGCGCACAGAAGCTGCTCTAGACACGCAAGTCATCATCAAAGGGTTACGTTGATGGATCACAAATGAAATACAGCAGGGTGTAAACGTCTGAGTTATTGCATTAAACCTAATTATGCATTTGTACCGCGCTSCGATTTATTAATAAAGATAAAATCCCTGCTTCAATCAAATACATTTAGCCTTTGAAAGTAAAAAAAAAAAACTTGGACAAAATTTTAAGGAGCGGTTTGTCTTAAAAAAACAAAAACAACAATCTCCTGTCTTCCATCACACTGTTGAGCKTGCTCTGTTGAGACCACGTTTAATTTGTTGACATGTTTTCGTTTTCAGCTTGTAAAGTGAGCCAAGCTAAACATATTCATTCTTTCTGTTGGGCGGAGCTAATTTCAGGGCAAGAAAAATGTAGAAAGCCTGAAATGAAGAAGCCAATCGTGCAAGTCTTGTTTGTTTTTTGCCGTGTGCCTCAGTGTCCAGGCTGGCGGCGATGGACCAGGCCCTCCACAAGCTGAACGTGGGCCACTACACGCTGGACGTGAAGGTCACCCAGCTCCTGGACAGGCTGTTACGGATTGAGGGCAAAGTGGCTGACGTCGAGGATTCCATCCAGGACATCTCAAACTTCTGCAAGGACAACCGCAAAGAAGTYGGTCGTCTCGAAGGTTTGTGGACTGGAAATGGCGGCGGGCTGATCGACAACGTTGTCATTTTAGGATCGCGATTGGTTGCGGTTTAACAGCCTCTATGAATGTTTTTTTTTATTTTTTTATCAGGTTGCGTTAAGGGCCGGAAGGTGGGGCAGAAGTGCTTCCTGGTGTACCGCGTGTACGAGACCTACGTTGGCGCGTCTCAGAAATGCCAGGAGCGCGGGGGACGCATGGCAATGCCGCGGGACCGGCGTGAACAAGAGGCTCTGGCTGAGTACGTGAAGCTGGCGTTGCCTGGCAGTAACTGGCCCGTGTGGCTGGGCATCAACGACCTGCGCTCCGAGGGGCTCTACCTGTTTGACGACGGAACCCGGGTCACCTATTTCCAGTGGAGGAAGCACTTCCTGTCAAGCCAGCCGGACGGCGGGAAACGGGAGAACTGCGTCGCCATGTCCTCCGACGACGGCGACTGGTGGGACAACTACTGCGACCGGCGCATGTACTACATGTGCGAGTTTGAAGCTTGAGCTCTGACTCTCGAGTGTTTCTGTAGGAAGGGGTGATATCGTATAACTCAAATTTAAAGGGGCAGTTTGTAAATATTTTTTCACCCTTAAGCCGCCTTCCTTCACAACCGGCCAGTTGCAACGATGTTTCTTGTGAGTTACAGAGCTGTCCAGCTGAGAGCTAATTTCAGGGCCAGAAATTTGTAGGCCATGTCTCTTATCATCCAATAATGTACATATACACTGTATCTCTTTCTTCGAGACAACTTGCTGCACCCAATCGCGTCCCACCTTCAGCTTACAGAAGACATTAGATAGGAGTTTTAATATTACACCACCTTGTGGGGGGGGGGGGGTTCCCAAATAACCACGCACACACATTTTATCTTTGTACAATATGTCTCCTTTGATTTATGATTTATATTCCTTCCTTTATGAATCTGTTAATATTTCTTAACACCCACCCATGGGACGCACAGCTAGCAGCRATGGACGCTTCAAGAACTGATGTTTTTCTCCTCCCGTGTTGAGCAATATTTCTCCGGAATTGTGGATTATCGTGTCCCATTCCACGAGTATGAGTAACATTCCTCGATGCTATAAACAAAGGTACGCCTGAAACGGGATCTGTAACATCTACAAGGTCRTTTCTGTGAAAACATCCGTCCGTATTTGTCGAGACTTGACCCTTGTTTCACTTTAAATCCGAAAGCACACCTTGAGGAATTATTTCCTAGAAATGATATGATCAATGATTTCTGTCATAATATATTAAACTGATTCAAACCATAGTGCTGTTGGTTTATTTTTTTTTTATCTGATTGTTCAAAAGGTGTTTCTAAGACAACATTCTAATAAGTTGCAGCTTGCACTGGAAGGTGCGTAGTGAGGACCTGATGAAATCTAAACTGTAGTGTTATTGCTAGGCATCAATCTGTACCACAGTGACACTGGGATTATTCATACAAGATATCAAATTATTCCCAGTCAGAACCTGAAGAGGATGCATGGCTTGGTTCCTCTCAAGGTTTCTTCATGTGGTTTGGTCAAACATGGGGGCTAAAACTGGTTCACACAATACCAAGGCCATATTTATTCTGGAAACAACAAGCAGCCGAACTGGCAAATAGTCCCAGTCCATCAGAATGGGATGTGATGCATTAATCAGTTGCAGCGGCCAAGCTACCACTGTTAGGTCCAAGATCTTCGTCTGAAGGTCTCGACTAGCCTCAACTGCTCAGGAACATCCTGTTGCTTCGGATGAAAACATCACTCTAATGAACAGAACAATAGACAGACTGAAAGAAAAGTAAAGATTTCTTGGCAGTTTAGTTCCCCAGAGGACACAGAAGAAATTCCTTGAAAAAAAATAATTGGCTTTCCTTAAGAACGGTGCAACCTTTGGAAACAAAGACCAAACAAACAGGGAGGCCGTAGCGGTCAAGATGAAATCATTGGAAATAAACGCTAAAAATAATTCCATGAATAACAGCAGCAGTGATTTTTCCCAGGACCTGTTTTCCATCTGGTGGCATTGATTCTCTTGTTTGATGTTGGTGGAAATACTGTACAAGATTTTGGTGTGAAGTACAGACGAACATGCTGGAACGAATGGATGATTCGTGCATTGTAGTGCAAACCTCCATTCGCTGCACGAACTATGATGTCTGGTCTCGGAAGTCATCCCGAAGACCAGAGTAGAACCGGTTGGCGTCTCTGGTCTATTCCTTGATATATCGGCGAGGAAAACGACAATCCTGTCGAATCTTTAGTTCACGTTCAACCACAGACCTTGAACAGAGCAACACTTCTTCATCCTGAACGCTACTGACATCTCGTTTCCATCTCCATCAAATCGACTCCCTTCGTATGCCTCTGCTGACTCCTCTATACGAGTCACTATGTGGTAATGTTAACTGGTTGGAATACCGTCTCATAGAACTATTCAGTTGAGWATTAATTACAAAATAGCATTACTTGCGTACAAGGCTCTAAATGGTTTAGCTCCCACATATCTAGCCAGTCTTCTGATGCGCTACAATCCACCACGTTCCTTAAGATCACAAAACTCCAGACTTCTGGTAGTTCCCAGAATATCAAAATTTACAAAAGGAGGTAGGGCTTTTTCATATTTAKCTCCAARDCTTTGGAATAGCCTTCCTGACAGTGTTCGGGGCTCAGACACAGTTTCCCAATTTAAAAGTAGACTCAAGACGCATCTCTTTAATCTGGCATACACATAATTAATTTCTTTACCTCATACTCCANACTCCAGTACATCTATCCTGAATGGCAACCACGCTAATTCTTTTCACCTGCTCTTTATTTTTCCACCCATCCCGAGGCATCTGGAGATTGTACCAGCTTCAGTAGACCGAGGCCGACCCTGCGAGGTTCCTGAGGCATCCAGAGAAGGACCTGCTCCAACTGGATTCTGCTTCATGATGGTTTGGATCTACACGTGCTGCTCCTGAGCTCCCAGTGATCCAGACCCCCATCTGCCCTCTGCACCTGCTGACTCATCCCTGAGCTGAACTGGACTTCATGTTAATTTAAATAACTTCTGTTATATCGAACTTTCATCTGCGTAACACACATGATGTTATACGATTTTTGTTATCCGTTATCACCCAGATGAGGATGGGTTCCCTGTTGAGTCTGGTTCCTCTCAAAGTTTCTTCCTATTGCCATCTCAGGGAGTTTTTCCTTGCCACTGTCGCCGTCACCCTTGGCTTGCTCATCAGGGACAATCGCATTATTATCTAGACACATTTTCTCACACATACACACTTCCATAAATTTTCTTTTCATTTTTGTGAAGCTGCTTTGAGACAATGACCGCTGTTAAAAGCGCTATAGAAATAAAATTGAATTGAATATTTCAGCCTCAAAAATATCGATCGCTGACCAGGGAGTCATTTTGGATCTGAATGAATCGACTCAGAGAGTCAAATGATCTGATTCAGTAAAAAGAATTCCTATTATTATATTATTATTATATTTGCTCATGGGATGTTTTTCAGATGAATCAAAGCACTTTTTCTTAACATTTACCATAGTTGATATTGCTATAACCTGCAATCGGGAGATTTTCTATTTTTCTGTTTGATATCATAAAAAAAGAGAAAGATCCAAGACATATCTGCATGAACTCAAGATGTTTATTCATTTCCGACGCTGCTCTGAGAAGCCTCACATACTGTTGCGTTCAAGTTTAATTCCTAAACACTGAAATGTCCTTGAGGCCTCGTTCTTTAAACCGGAGACGAAGAAGACTTAAAAGTGTGTAAAACAAAGATTTCTGAACTAAAACATGGGGAACGAGCAGCGTTTCAACTGAAAAATTCTTTCTTCAAATTCACAGTAGTTTGTGACTCAGTGATGTCATCGAGTAGCAATCGATTTCCTTCTAAGKCTTCGCTTTAATCCCTCGTTAGTATTCAAGTATTTTAATAACCCTGGATGTGAACACGCCGTTCTTCACAGTTCTGGATTCTTCCTGATTGAAAAATCATCAGCTGATAATCGAGCCCTTTTGATTGTTACAGATTTATCACAGGGTTTCCAGTTCAAGAGTGCTTCAGGGGTCAATTGAGATGCTCTCTGATGGAGAGCTTTGCAATGGAAGACTGAGAAGAGGGAACGGGGGACGAGCAGAGACGCACGGGGCGGAGACGGTCTTTTAGGATGTCTTGGGACAGTGCGAGGACGCATCTGTATTCAGGACCTCGATCATGGTTCTGGCGAACTGGAAGGTCTCGGGCACAGACGGAAGGTTCTGGTACCAGCTGGGCAGACTGTGCGGAGGAGACAGAGGACGACAGGAAGGTTAGGTGATCACATGTAAGGGATCAGGTGGACAGTGGTGGACACTAGGTCCACCACCAATTAGCTCGAGTCTCATTAATCAATAGACATGAAAATCTAATTGTTCCTGATTTGTCCACCTACCACCTAGTATTCTTAAAGAAAGATTTGACAATTAATCAGTCATTCCTGGCCCCTGAGCCGAATCCTCACCTCTTCAAGTTCATCCAGCTTTTGGCCGTTTTGGTGAAGCGGTCAGGACTGGGCGTGGTCATGGCTTCAAAATCCACCAGCTGAAAGATGAAACATCGGGTTTCTACTTTATACACAAACACAACGTTCTCGTGCTCTGAGGACGGCTTAGTTTTTCTCGTCTTTACCTTTCCGGTTGGAATTCTGCCTGCAACTTCTTTCCCGCTCGCCATCAGAGCTCCCATTACCACCGAGTATGCCACGATGCTACACACACATAAATAACTTCCACAATAAACCAAAAACATGAATCATTACAGGACAAGATCCTCCACTATCAAACAAACCTGTACTGCTAAATCCCTAAAAGCCATCTTTAAACACACTGYGATATTTGTTAGGAAGGGGAATAACCAGGGACGACACGATACAAATGTTATCACGATACCTAGGCGACGATTTGATACGAGTCTATAAGTATCAAGATTTTATAAATGTCCCAATTGACTATTATTTTTTTCAACACTGTGCTCCACCTGTAGGATCATAGAGGAACTGCAACATCTTACCAGCTGAAATACAAACATTGAAATAAAAAATATAATTTAAAAAAATGTTTTTTTTCCTGGAGTTAGTGTCGTGATATACGAGTCGTTACACAAAAGAATCACCACAGAATCCATTTTGCTCATCTCTATTATCTATGACACATGCTTCAAAATCTGTAACTTTCAACATCACCTCACAAGGGCAAATTCTAAACAGTAAAACAATCACACAGATCTGATAATTTTTAAAACAACAATTTTCTCATTTCTTACACACTTTTGTGGCTTTTCTGGCCCTGGAAGTAGCTGCTCCGCCCCCAGACAGAACAAAAGCTTTATTATGTGCTTTTCTTTCTTAGGTTTTCTTTATAATTTATTTAAGTAACAGGTATTTTTAACCATGGACATTTTTTTTCATTTTGTAAACGAGTCTAAAATGACACGCCTCTGTTTTAATGAAATAATCAAAGAACATGTCGAGTACCGATGCTGCGGTAGGGTTTTGATTTGGAGGTCCTGATGATGATAAAATACTGTTATAAGCACTTATTGAGGGTTTATTAGACTATTTGAGTTTGAGGAACTTGCGCACAGTATAAAGTCATGGTTTAACTCTTCTGATTATTCACTTAAATTTCAAAGATCCAGACATGGTATTTATGTGCAACACACACACATTTCTATTGAAAGTTAATATGAACATGCAGCTGCAAGTAATATTGCAGTGTTACTTGCGAAGCTTGAATCTATTTGCTACACAGAATTTGAAAAGAATCTTTCGGTTCTAATCTATTGGTTCTGAAGCCTCGACACCTAACAAGGCTTCATCTCACCATCGCTCCTAACGAGAAGATCGACACATCCGTACCTGGAGCCTCGGGACAGGGGCATGAGGTTACAGAAATAATAGACCAGCGAGAGGACGAGGTTGCACACCGCATCCGAATCCTGCACACACACACAGACACACACACACAGACACACACACACACAGACACACACACACA
>QMIH01001179.1:49039-86746 GCA_003987875.1 Clarias batrachus | reverse complement strand
ACACACACACACAGACACACACACACAGACACACACACACAGACACACACACACAGACACACACACACAGACACACACACACACACAGACACGGAAGTACGAGAGAGAGTGAGTATTATAAATTCCACATGCAACCATTTAACATTACTCATTCACTGTAAAGTTCAGCACAAAGTCATGCGACCTCTCTTCAGCCAATGGACTGTGAGCTTTATTCTAAAAGACAAGGAGAGAGAGAGAAATGCAGAAAAGAATCATTGAAAGAAAAACAGAAAATTGAGGGAAGAGAGAGAGAGAGCGCGAGAAAGGGATGCCTCGACAAAAACAGTGAAAGACAGAGGGTGGACACGAGAGAGAAAAAAGACAGCAATAACAATAATGAAAGACAGAATAAGGACAGAGTGAGAGAGAATGTGAGAGTAAAGGAGAGAGGGAGAAGAGAGACAAAATGTAAGGAAATTGAGGGAAGAGAGCCAAAGAGAGAGAGTGAAAGAGAGATGAAATGAAAGAGCGGATGAGAGAAAGAATGTCAGAGACAGAAACAGGAAGAGAGAGAGAGAGACACAAAGAGGAGATGTAGAGGAAAAGCCGAAAGACAAATACATTTAGAGTGGAAGAGTGTGTGTGTGTGAAAGGAAAATTTGAGGGGAGAGAGAGAGAAAGAAAGAGAGAGTGTGAAAGATAAAGTAAAAAGTTTGTAATAAAAAAGAAAGAAAGAAAGCAGGAACGAGAGAGAATGAACGTCAGACAGAAACAGAGGAAGAGAGACATGGACAAGAGAGAGAGAGAGTAAAAGGTTTGTCTTATTCTTTTTTCTTTAAATGTGATACTAACACAGACAGACAGACAAAAAGTAAACACACCCCCAGCTCGGAGGACAGCACAAGTGCTTTGCCTTTCGCCGTCAGGTCTTTATACAGAGCCTCGATCTCCGACTGGTACTGCTGCGTCCTCTCCTCTGTGGTCTGAGTCTCCACGGAGAACAGCATGTTTCCCACACTACACACACAAACAAACAAACAAATCATTTATTAAAGCATCACTGAAACTCCACAGCATTACATCACATCTCCACATTAATAAACACACACACACACACACACACACACACACACACACACACACATTATACATTCTAACTCTCTCTCTCTCTCTGAGACACACACACATACACCACTTTTGATTGTAATCCAAACCCACCACAGTTACAGACACACCCCAAATCAAAACAGAGTGTGTGTGTGTGTGTGTGTGTGTTCTGTTGTCAGACTCCATGACAGCATGAGAAAACATTAAATCAATACGAGTCAAACACCAATGATGCCTCTGTGTGTGTGTGTGTTAGTGCGCGCAAAAAGTCACCAAAAGGTGTAAAGTTTAGAAAGAAGCACGCACACACACACACACACACACACACACACACACACACACACACACACACACACACACACACAAAGGACAACTAACACAGTTCTGACAACAATGACGGCTGCAGTGTTTCAGGGGTGAAAGGTGAAAGGTCAGGAGGGGGGCGTGGTGCCTGACCGGTCTCCGGTGATGGTGACGGTGAAGCCGTCGTACTCCGTCCCAGCGTCCTTCATACTCGGCACCTTCGAGTTCACCGTGAACCCGTCTCTGGTTTTACTGTTGAACTGCTTTAAAAAAGACACACACACGCACACACACATTTAGACTGCTGCACCGTGTGTGGTGAAACTGACGAGGTTGTAAAGACGTGTTACCTTCATTATAGGCAGCAGGTCCTCCACTTTGCTGACGTCCTCCAGCGCCTGCTTGACCTCCTGCACTCCTCGAGGGTTGTACGCGCTGAGGAACACACGAGCGAGGGACGATGTTAAACTGATAGAGTGCTCCTTCATCAACATCATCTTCACCTCCACCTTACCTGTGATACACCAAGATTCTGTCTTTGATGAAGTCCAGGATGCTGCTGAAGTATTCCATGTATCTGATGTTGATGATCTGACCCCTGAACCACACACACACACAGTTACAACAGCAATTTAACCTTTCACACAAAATACACTCATTCTAAATAAAATAAAAGTATGACATGTAAATCTAATAATATTTTTAAAAAAAAAACAATCCTATCAAGAGGGTCCTGCACCATATAGCAGCGATGAGCGGGTCCGAGCACATGCCTCAGCCAGGGACACCGATGTCACTGAACATAGCAAGTCCAAGTTTAAGGCGTCGTCACAACTGGGCGTGTCGTTCTGGTGCGCCTGGGCAGCGATGGCGTGGGTGCTTGGGCCGATCGTCGCTGCGTCCTCATTGTGCTGATGTCACCGTGCTCGGGCCCTGATTAAGCTGTATGATTATGATGTAGAAAACTAATTTCTAAAACCTTTTCCAATTGTCCCTACAGGATCCAAAATGTGATACCTTCTGTCCGATATGGACGTGATGTCTCCATTATCCAGTTTCGATGATATCCGATGCAGTTCCCACCTTTACAGGATGTTCTCCTCAACATGCTCTGTCTAATATCTGCTGTATTCTCTGATATCCTTTTTGTTTCCTTCAGTGTTCTCTCTAATATCCAATATGTTCCTCTGATATCTGATGTTCTCTCTGAAATCCAATACATTCTCTTTGCTATCTGATACTGTACATTGCCGCGCTGGTATCGGATGTGATCTCTCTGACACAGAATGTTTCCTGTCCGATATTGGTTGTATTTTATGAGATCATTTTTTTTTTTTTTTTTACATTGATGTGTTTTCGGAAACGTTCTCTCAGTACTCTCAGGCTTTCTGTCTGATATTCCTGCATCGTCTCTGATATGTTCTCTCTCTCTCTCTCTCTCTCTCTCTCCAGTATCTGATACGTTCTCTGCAGTACCCGGTTTGTTTCCTCCAACGCTTTCTCCAATATCCAATATGTTCTCTGTACAGCTAACATTTTCTCTGATATCTTCTCTCAGGTAATCATTACATTCGTCCTGATACAGGAGGTTTTCTCCTGGATGTTCTGTCTTATATCTGTTGCGTTCTCTGAAATGCTCGAACCAATATCCAATACATTCTCTCGAATTCATCCAATTCATTTCCTCCAGTGTTTTCTCTCCGACATCCAATACGTTTCTGATTTGTTTTTCTCTAGTGCAGACGATTTCTGATATGTTCTCTCCAATATCCAATATATTCTCCTCTAAACGCTCTATCCTTCATCTGATGTTTCTTCTTTAAAGGTCTCTCTGACACCTGCTATGTTCTCTTCGATATCCAGCATGGATTCTCTGAGATCCCTTACTCTCTTCCATTCTCTCATAAATTTTCCCGACGTGTTGTCTACGTTCTGTCCGACATCAGATATTTTCTCAGCGATCTCTGTTGTTTTTCTCTCGTTTCCTTCCTGATGTTTCTGTCCGATCTATTTTATACCAGATGTTTTATCCGATATGATATGATCCCACCATTCCTGCTGCTCTCAGACTTTTTTTTTTTTTACAAGTTTTTCAGGTTCACCTACACTTACAAGCATTTTTTTCCAGTGTGTGAAACATTGTTGATTGTGCCATGTTACCAAATCCTGCCAGCAGTTTACTAACAAACATATTATACAGGTAGCCCCCGCCTTATGAACATTCGAGTTACGACTTTCTGTATATACAGTATGAACGGACCGCGGTTCTACTTCCGGTTCAGTCATGGAAGTAGCTCACGTGTATTGTGCAAAAAATAGACACTACAGTGCACCAGATACCAATATTTACAGTTATATACAATATTTTCAGTGTTTAAGTGAATGTATAAAATATCTAAAGTCCGGGATATCGTATGTGTGTGCGTGTGTGGGAGAAATGACTCGGCCTCAACGGTTTTAATGAATCAGTACCGGGAGCGCAATGATAGGAAATGTCTGTCCTGTAAAGCTGTCCCGATGGTGAATAATCCTAATTTTGGAAAATCCTCAACAAAACAGAGTTCCCAGTCCAATACAGTGGAAAACAGCTCTGAGATAAAATGGCTTTCGGGATTCTCCTCGCGATTTAAAGGCGCAGAGAYGACACTGTTACGTTTGACATGTGTGAGATTCATTTCCTTAGGTGCGGTTATGGAGAATTATTATGGTTATGGCAGTGTGGGGAAAAGGGGACAGAAATTTAGTCGAGTGGATTGGTATGATTTAGATTGTATATTCGTGTCAAAGTCGTATAAGACTCACTTTGTCTGACTTGAGAACAAATCCGACTTACGAACATGATCCTGGAACGGAACTCGTTTGTAAGTCGAGGACACAGTTTATCCTTTTAGTCTGATTCATTTTTTTTAACATCATCCGGTCTTCACCATAAGCAGTTATTATCAGTGCTTCATATTTTATATTCACATGTAAAATTTAAAACAAGAATGGGGCAAAAGAACCGGTTCAAACTGTTGCACCTGATAAGGTTGATGTGATTATTAAATCCTCTGCTCAGGCTCTGTTCTGGCATCTGATCCAACCACAAGACAGGTTGATCTGGATCAGCAATCCTATACAAACATGCAAACAAWCACACACACACACACACACACACACACACACACACACCATCAGATCTCTTGAGAAAATAAAAAAACCCACTATATTTGCATATATTCCTCCCAGAACGTAGTACCTCCTCCACTTAACAGCAATGTCGAACATGTCTCTCCACTGGAGCTGCCTGGTTTTGCCGTTGACGCGCACCTTCGAGTTGGTCCACGTCCGCTGCATCGCCTGCATCACCTCTATGCTGGCCAGACCCATGGCTTAACACAGATCAACAGACAGACAGATGTTCCGGTTGGCTCGGTCATTATTTTCCTCCTTTCCAGACATTTAGACAAAAGAAGCGTGAGGGGGTTTGAGGCCTGACCTCTGTGGATGCGCTGATTGGACAGGAACCCCGACGTGTTGTACTGCATGAGCGTGCCGAGGTGATCCGCCGTACAGATCAGCTTCTGCACCTCCTCGGAGTAACTCTCGAAATCCTGAGGTAGAACGTCCCTTAAAAAAAAATTTAAATAAATAAATGTAATAAAAGGTGGCAAAACAACTGGAACGTTCTTAACTGAATCCATCACACAATGACACACACTTAATGTGCGGCTGCAGTCCAGGCTGCTCTTCGTAGTCCTCGATGAGGAACGGGAGGTTTTTCGCCCAGTGGTTTTTAAAGTTCCCGGGAAGGTCCTGATCCACGTTGTACTCCGCTACAGGGATGTCCAGGTGAGAGTGCAAGTATCGAGAGTACTCTGAAACGAAGAAGAGAGGAAGGGAAAGAGAAAAAAAAAGAGAGAGCGTAAACATAAAGACACTCTTGAGTTGTACTTAAAAAGCACTTAAGTACAATACCAGCTTCTCACCTCGGAGGTATTTGACTTTGAGATACTCGGAGCTGGCTTTCTGGCCCAGCATTGGGTCGTTCAGCATGACTTTAGTCTGAGCCTTGATGCCTTCATAAAACTGCCCCATGGCCACGTGGCTCAGGCCCTTCATGTACTGACACACCTCGTTATACGGCTCCAGCTGCAGGCACCTCTGCACAGACAACAACACACAGCTTCAGTATCTTTCACAAGGTTCTGAAGGAAACCGATTAAAAAAACAACAACAATAAAAACAACAATATCTGAGCCATTAGACATGACTCACAAATAGGGCTGCAACAACTAATTGTTAAAATCAATAATGAAATTTGTTGTCAACGAATGCCGTTATCGATTAGTTGGACTGCTCATGTTATTGAGGAGGGCGACCAAAAGATGCACAAATACACACAGACACACAGCCGCTCGCGCAATGGAGGTTACAGAAGCGACAGCACGAAAAAGCGTGCGCCTATGGAGTTATATTCCTGCCACAATTCTGAGCGCGCGGTTTGACATTTTAAGAGCAGACAAAGCACTCTATGCGCGTGCAGTGTCTCCACTGCGCGCTCAAGAGCTCGATTCTGCGCGTACAATGTCTCCCCTGCTCGCTCAACATGTCCTCCATGCACACACGCGACTTCTCGATCCTGTGCGCGCGCGACTCTGCCTCAGCGTTTATTTTCTGTACGCTCGCTCAACTTTGTCCAGTGTTACAAAACTGCCACAAAACCAGTCAATCACAGACTTCCACATACGACTTCTGATTGGCTGTTCCCTCTCTCAGCTGGCAATATTTGCCATTATTGTTAAAATGCTGTACTCTGCGTACTCAAATGCTGTTATTTATTTATTTTTAGATAGAGACAAGTCAGCATAAGTGAGTTCATTCAAAAAAGAAATCCCCCATGCTTTGCTTATTTATTTATTTATTTATTTATTTATTTATATTTTGAATAATTAGAGTAGTTTTACTGTTCAAAAACAAACTTTGTCTTTAATTTAAAGTTTAAAATGTAAAAATTAAAAATCATTAAACTCTATATGTGGCTTTTGCATTTTTTAAAGTTTAGTTTTATACATAACTAATACCCTGATTTATGGTTTTATATAGTTATAAGCAAAAAATCAAATTAAAAGAGCGCTAGGTTTTATCCGATTAATCGGAAAAAAAATAAATAATAACAATCGCCCAACTAATCGATTATCAAAACAATTGTTAGTTGCAGCCCTACTCACAAACAATGACATGGTGTCTCTCAAAAAAAGACTTCTAAACTTTTTTTTTGTATTATAAATTCAGAGATGGAAATCAACAGCGACAGCCCGATACTACACTATATTATCACGATAGCTCGATGCCAATTCGATTTGGATTGCAATTCTGCAAGTGTGTTCATTTCATAAATATTTTGATTTGATATTACATTTTTTTCCAATTCTTGCACAACTTTAAGACCATGAACCTTTTTTAACTTTTAAAGTTTTATACCTCAGCTTTATCAAATTCAACGTCAAATACAAGAGTTTAACATTTAACTTCAAATTAAAATACAGCTGCAAGCAACGATGAGCGGGCCCAAGCACCCAGCGCTATGATACCAACACCATTGTGATGTTTCCTTAGGAATTCCCTAAGAAGAGTGTATTAAATTCCAGTGAGTGCATTTTGCAAATGACCCAAAATAACTGACTTCCTGTTGAGTTGAGCCCGTGACATGTAATGTGAAAGTTGTTCAGCTCAACGAGTTCTAAACGTATACTGGATTTCACATGCATACATGCACGTCTGTATGAACTACGTAGAAAAATCTCGTGTGAGACTCCCTAAACGCAATTTTAATAATAATCCTTAGAAGAACAGTTGGGCCTTCACACTATGACGTGACCCAAACTAGGGCTCATGTCATAGTGCTTGGGTCCTACCTTAACTATCTAACTAACTTTTTAATTATCTCTAAGTGATTTGCTGTAATTATTATTTCTCAACAAACTTCGCAAATGATTCACTCCTACCACATGGGATGCACCTGAAACGATGCACCTCCAAAGTCTTGAGCGTGTGTTGATCAGACGGCTTTTTGTAAACACACACAACATCTAATGTGCATGTTTTGAGACCAATTAGTGCTTGCTGTGTTCTGAGACTGCTGAAAGTGTATGTATTAAGCGGGTTTGAGACTCAAATGAAAGGATTTTTGTCCTGCGAGTGCACTCACAAGCTCCATTAACTGAACACAAAGAGAGGGAAAAAAATCAATTCAGTTATAAATCACAAATTTTCCTCACATTGACTGAAAAAACATCTAATGAGTATAAATGATTTATGGAGCTTAGGAGTGCACTCACAGAACAAAGAGTTGTCAGGGGCAACAATATTTTTGTCACACTATTTAAATATTGAAAAATAACACACGGTTCCCTTTTTAAACTGCGCTCCTACTGTATATGAACGTAGGACTGGTTACTGTTTGCTTCCATTCAACTGCTTTGTCCTTGAATTATAATGAGGGTATGAGAGAGAGAAAGGGAGAGGGAGAAGACGGTGCTCGCCTTGAAGTTGCCGATGGCGTCCTGCAGGCTGCCGTGATGATATAGCATCATCCCTCTGAGCTGCAGAGACTGGAGGTGATTCTGGTTCAGCAGCAGAGCTTTCTGGAAACTCTCCATGGCGCTGTCGAAATCACCCAACTCCCTACACACACACACACACACACACACACACACACACATGGAAGGTAAAAAAATACAAAAAACAAACAAACAAAAAAAACAACACACCACCTACATGTTATAAAGATCACACACGCCTTTAAAAACAATGATGATGACATGCTAATGCATAAAAACCACATTTAGGTAAGTTGGCGTGATAAGCTGAATGTGTGTGTCACCTGTATGCCTGAGCCAGGCTTTTGTGTGCATCGATAAAGTCTGACTTCAACTTAAGCGCTTCTTTAAATGTCTCAATGGCCTCCTGTGTGCAGAAAAACATCATAATAAAGTTCTTTATAAATATATAAGTGATGAAGACAAAGCTGAATGCAGAACCAAGAGTCCATAGGGGGTGGAGCCTGAAGCACTGCATATTTTGCACCTTTGTGAACAATTACCGATAGAAATTAGATTTTATTCACATACTTCTACAAGCACAAGACTAACAAAGTAGCTCTGAGAGAGAAATTTAAATAAACAGGAAAAAAAAATGCTCTTGCAGTACTGCTCTTCGCTCTCTAAAAATGATGCCAACAAACAATACTTTGCATCATCTTAACTGCAAATGCGCCCCCTTGTGCCCTAGAAATGAACAGATACTTGAACTGCACAGAAATACAATGCATAACAACCATGGTAAATTTTGAACCGGATGAATTCTTAATGAAAATTTATTAATTATTGGATAAAACACCACACTTGTCGCACTGTCTTCAATTAAAATTTTTTTTTTTAAAACTACGGCAGTAAAAATACAACCTACACAACAATACTTTGCTTTGCCTGAGCTTGTGGTGTTTGAATTTCTGAACTTCGGCGAAATGTAATGCGAAACATACACAGTCAATTTTAACCTTGTTAAATGATTAAGATTCCTGCAGCTCATTCTCACTACCACAGCACGTAGTAAGAGGAGATGAACCAGATCTGGCTCCAACCTCTGGACATTTTGTCCTGCACTCAGTCCTGCTTATGTTAAAACCCTTGGTAATAGAACAAGCATGACGTGTGTGTGTGTGTGTGTGTGTGTGTGTGTGTGTGTGTGTGTGTGTGTGTGTGTGTGTGTGTTTGTACCTTAAGCAGGCCTCTGTGGAAGAAGGTGAGGCCTTTATAGAGCATGGCGATTGGCTGGTTCCTCTTCAGCTCCAGAGACTGCTGGAAGTCCTCCATGGCAGCCACGTAGTCCTGAACACAGCATGCACATCACATCACGTGATACAAGCTAAAGAGTTTCAGACAGAACAATGGACGAGKGCAAGTGTACCTCTGAGATGAAGAGGAGGGTTCCTCGGTGGCGGTAGAGTCGTGCTGAAGGCTGCAGCTGGATGGCTTTCGTGAGGTCGCTCAGAGCTTCGCTGATCCGTCCGAGTGGAGAGAGAATCTATGTTCGAACACACACACACACACACACACACACACACACTAAGGAAACAACACTAATACAGATGACAACGCAGTCGAGGAGTACAACAGATTAACAGTATAAACAGGTGTGTGAGAATGTACTGTATACACACCTCTGCTCTCTGTTCGTACACCTCTGGCCTGTTGGGCTCCAGCGTGATCACTCTGCTTAGCTCGTACAGAGCCAAGTCTGCGTTCTTTATGTCCTGCGCACACAAAACAAAAACGTAGAACAGAAAAAGAGACAGAGAATAATTCCTCCCTCCTTTTATCCCAGCGTCTCACCTGCAGGCTCTTTTTCCCGTAGGCTATCCCTCTCCCGTACATGGCGCCGACCAGCTCCGGATCGCCCTGCTCATCGACCATAACGGTATTTTTTTAATGAATTGTAAATTAGAAAGTATGCGGTTATGATGGAAATGATAAATGCTGCAGCAGGGCTGACCTGGAGTAACAGGGAGAAGTGTTTGATGGCTTCATCGTAGAGCCCGTTGCCGATGAGGACGTATCCTATGGCTGAGAGGCAGCACACGGTCATGTCAATGCATCGTCATATGAGCAGAAAGTACAGCAAGTGAGAGAGAGAGAGAGAGAGATAGGAATGGCATACCAAGCTCCTCGTTGGTGTTTGGGTCGTCAACAGGGAACGGAAAGCGCTGCTGCTCCACAAACAGTCTGGCCTGGCTCTGACAGCATGAACACACACACATACACACATTTTAGCAATGGGTAATCATCCTGAGAAAACCCTATGTAATATAATGCTCGTACCCTTGATTAAGTGCTAGCTGCTACAGTCAAGTGTCCCATACTGGGAAACTAGCTTCAATTGGAGAAAATTTAAAAACTTTTTTTAAAAAATTGTAAAAATTTAAAAAGGCAAAGTTTTTCTTTGATTGAAAATCAACCTCAAAGTTGGGCTGAATTAAACACCTTAAAAAAAAGAAAAGTTAACAATCCATAAAGACGGGTATACAAACGCTGAAATGCTCACCAGAATCTTCTCTGCGTTCAGAGAGAAGACCGACTCGCAGTCCACGCTGCTGCCGTCCTCGCACTCCGGATCCTCCAGCTGGAGACCGTTCGCATCTGCAAGACAAAACCGCTCGATTGGTACTCGTCAGCATCAGTGCTGCTTACCCATAATGCTGTTTTGCGTACTTATAGTCAGTGGGAATCATCTGTACTGAATGCACGAGAAAGTAGTGATGTGGCAGAGCTGTAGTCATTTACTCCAGTTTACTAGGTCGAGTTTCTTCGTCATCCAGATCTGCCGCGAGCCCCTTGTGTCTCTTGTATAGCTGCATTGAATTCTGTGAGGTTTACACCAGAGGTGCTACTATATCGGATTTCAGGTCGACATATATTAAATCGTTATGAATCGTCTTTCCTTTGTGTGGTGATTCATGTATCGCCACACTGACTCAAGTTGAATTTTGAGACTTTGGAGACATTTGAGGAGCCAAAACGTCACGGTTTCTTTATAATCGTACTGGTGGCGCACTCTGAACTATTACACCCCGTGTGGTAGGAGTGAATTAATTTCCAAGTTTGATTAGAATAATAATAAAGATGATGATGATGATGGCTGATGTAACAGAGCTACTTGCTGCTGCACAGTAACAATGTTGTTTTTTTTTAATTTAATTTGATTGAAGTTAAATGTTTGTATTGTTCAAATACCACACTTAAGTGATAAGTGATCAAACTAAATGTGATAGGGAACGGGCTACATTTATTTATTAATTCATTCATGAAACATTTCTTATAGATTTAGGATTGTATCAAAATAGGAGGGAAACGTAATATAAAACTGTGATTTGTATAAAATTGCAATTTGAATTGAATAATGAGGTATCGTGATGATATAATATCAGGAGGTGCGTGCTGATTCCTGTTGATGTACAGTATCTACACATTGTATACATACCTACATATGTAAGTGTTTGTGACGTCAGAGCATGTGTATACAGCGTCACCTGTATCCAGCCAAGCAGCTTCATCTTTCAGCACTGGATTATATGACTTATATCATTGATTCTCCCACTATTCCCTTAAAAAAACTAATACATGAAGCAATCAAGGACAGACGCCATGTTTGTCATATTCACGATACACACCCACAGCTCCATAGGAAAGTTGTGTATTGGAAACGAACCCGGAAGTGAAAATGACAGTGAGTGAGAGACGCTATTTGTTTTCCCACCCGGATTCCGAAAGAAACCACGCCTCTCTGCACAGTTAAACGTTTGAATTGTCATTTTTACGTAATAGTAATTTAAAAGTTTTGCCTGAAAATATTGTTTAAATCATGCGTCATTTACTTTGAATTGTTTCACGATATACAAGTACAACGCCACCTACAATAAATTAAACATAATTTATTATTTTAAAATCAATTTTTAGTATTAATTTTAGTATTATTTTTAAATGACAAACTATAATATGTTTATTTGCTTATAAAGAAAAACATGTTTTTAAAAAAAACTATATGAAAAGTGGGCGGAGCTGGTGTGAAAACGGGTGGAAAACGGTTGCTAGCGAAACTTGCTGCGAGTTAACAGAGACGTGGCGAAAAACAGACTCACCGCAGTCGGGAGAAAACTCCTCCCACTCGGACGCCGGTGCACAGCCGCGTTCGTTAAGCTCGCCGTTAAAAAGCGCGAGCGTGGTGAAAGAGTCGGTGGAAAGGATARCGCCGCATAAGTAGAGCACCGAGAGTGCTAGCACAACAACAGCCCTACCGGCAGGTGCCATGTTCGGAGCGTTATGCAGGTGATGACAGCGGAGCATCACGGGTAACGTAGTCCCGCGGTGCCGTTTTCATGCAGCGCTGCCTCTCAATCAAAACTACATTTCCCATGAGATAGAGTTAACAGTATCGACTCGGGGGAAATATCCCGGAAACTGGGAAATCAAAACAGAAGAACATGGCTAAGATGTCTTTTAAATGCATCGAATGTAACGAGGAGGCTTCGGAACTATACCGAGATTACAGGAACGGAATAGTCAAGATAACGATATGTGTGAGTGCATCGTGCTAACATGCTAGAACATGAATTATTCATATAAGATCAACAGCGACTCGTAAGTGAGGGTAGCCATGAACAAGTGCTGTATAGTTTAGTAAACTTGTACACATATTTATCCCTCAATCATCCACTGTGTTCTTCAAGTGTAATAAAACTAACTTGGTTAAATTATAAACTTTTATTTTATTTTATTTTGATTCAGTGACACCGATCAGATGAGAAAGTTGTTTATCTTGATGTTGGACAATATCACAGCAGGAAGTAGAGTTATTTTTATGCAGTTATTTATTATTTTTATCATATACACCTTGGGGGAAAAATATAAGAGTCCTGGATCTTGATGGTGTTTTAACCTCGATCATTCTATGTTGGGAATGGTGCTCAAATGTAATTGGATGCTAGCGAATTAAACCATGGTGGTCAGTGACCAGTGGTTAATAGGAACATGGTGAATAGCAATTAGTTATTGGGAATAATAGTTATTAGTCATTGGGAGTAATGGTGATCAGTGATTGGTCATTGGGAATAATGGTGGTTAGTTATTGGAAATAATGGTGATTGGTCATTGGGAATATCAGTGATTGGTTGTTACGGAGTGAAACCATTGTTGCCAATGATCATTAGTCAATAGGAATAATGGTTATCGGTGATAGGCCACTTGGGAAAACAATGGACTCAATAATTGGTCATTGGGAATAATGGTGATCAGTCATTGGTTATTGGGAATAATGGTGATCAGTGATTGGTCATTGGGAAAAATAGTGATTTGTCACTGAGAGATCAAAGGTGATTAGTGATTGGGCATGAGAATAATGGTGATTTTTCATTGGGACTAGGGCTGTAGGTATCGAATATTTTAGTAATCGAGTATTCTACCAAAATCGATTAATCAAGTAATCGGCTAAAATGTACTTTTGCTTAATTAAACAGCAATGTGAAATATATAAGAGAAACAAATATTAATTGGTTTTCATTTTAGAAAAATCTACTTTCATTTTTTAAATGCATACAGCATTTTATCAAAAATAAACATTGTCATTATTCACAATACAAGGAAGAGCTTAAAATGAACTCAGATGAATTAACTGCATTACAGTGCCATACATTCGTATTTTAAAGCATTTTCAAAGATGCAAAAACAAAAAAAAAAAGGTATTTCAAATTACTTTAAGTATCAAAAAACACTTGGGCACAAATATTAATATATTTTAATGGCTCCCGTCCGTTTTGCAGCCCGCAACAAAACGCTCCCTCAAATCAATACCCAGCTAACTGTTTGCATCTCCTTCCGCTTTGTTGGTGACGTAAGCACTTCTTCTTCGTCGGTGTTTAGTGTCGGCTTGCAATCAGGAAGTGCGCTGTGTCACGCCAGACAAATGATTGCACAAAAACAAAAACGCAAGCTTTTAATCAAAAGAAGCTTTGAGGCAGAAGTTTTTGGAAATAATGGTGATTAGTACTTGGTCATGTGAAAATATCAGTGATTGGTTGTTAGGGAGTGAAACCATTGTTGCCAATGACCATTAGTCAATAGGAATAATGGTGATCAGTGATTTGGTCACTTGGGAAAACAGTGGATTCATTAATTGGTCATTGGGAATAATGGTGATTAGTGATTCGTCCTTGGGAATAATGAGTAATCATTGATAATTGGGAATAATGATGATTGGACATTAAGGACTATTGTGAGTAAACACTAATCACCATCATTTCACATGATCATTGACCATTTGGGAATAATGGTGATTAGTGATTACTCTTTGGGAATAATGGGGATTAGTGACTGGTCACTGGGAGCCATAGTGATGAGCCACCAAGGTCAAGAAAGTTCACCTCAGTCAGGCATTACAAGCTTCCTGTGAGTGGATTGAAGCTGCCCATGTTTCACCAGTAGCTGTGACGTCAGCTGGAGACACATGAATGAAGCCCTGTTCCCTGTCCTCTACAACCAACACATGGGTATTAGGGGTGATTCTAATGCTGTTACTCGACTGAACCACATGCTCTGATCCTTTTATTTCAGCGATCATGTGCAAAACCTGTGGACAAGTACATCGAATACGATCCTGTCATCATTCTCTTAGACGCCATCTTGTGTAAAATCCAGGCCTTCCGACACATTCTGTTCAACACACAGATCAACGTGAGTGCCGCAGTCTAGACACACGATCCTTATTAATTACCTCTAGAGCTGTAAATACACTGCAGTCAAATGGTGATGGAAGACACTGATCTTTTATCTCTTTAGATGCACTGGAAGCTGTGTGTTTTCTGCCTGTTGTGCGAGGCGTATCTCAGGTGGTCTCGGCTCCAGAGTTCAGAGGTCACCAGTGATCCCGCTGACATCATCAGATACACGAAAGAATGGGACTTTTATGGGATGTTTGCTCTGTCTTTTCTAGGTACATACGGTACACACTCCATGGTGAACAAACAAGGCGACTCAGCCAAATTAAAAAATATAAAGGAGACGCAGTAAATATTTATGTTTGGTGGAGAAAGTGGAACTAATGAGGAAATAATCAATGTGTGTGTTGTCAGAGCTGGGTGTGTACTGTGCAGGAGTGTTAGCGGTGTTACGGTTCGTCCAGAAGCTCTACGGCGGCTGTGTAAAAACGTCCGACCTGCTGAAGGCTCTGCTGCTCTCCTGCTACGGCAAAGTGCTGCTGATTCCCGCGGTGATCTGGGAGCACGATTACTCTCCGCTCTGCTTCACCCTCATCCGCGTGTTCGTGCTCACGTCTAACGCGCAGGCAGTACGGGGTAAGCACACGCACGCATACACATCTAAATCCTGCATATTACTAACACACAGGTTTGGGAGAATTTACACCAGCAGTTTAATATTCTGGAAAAATCCAATTGGTTCCCACAAAAATATTGGCACCCTGAAATAGAAGGCGCTGCAATAACTAAGTTGCGTTATTGAAAGATTTCTGCAACAGCATTAATTCTGAAATCATTCTGAGTGCATACGAGTGTTCAAGTCAAACCGGGCCAAAGTGCTTTAGCAGTACATTTTTGGAATGTAGATGTAAAAAAAAAATCATTTCTGAAGAAGAACTGCATCACATGGTCTTCGTCCTCTCTGGTTGGTAGTTGTACGATGGGTGTAGGAATTGGCTATGATTAAATTGGGGAGAAAATCTGGAAAAATAAAAGAAAAAAAAGTAATGGAACACTAGAAAAGAAAGCGCTGCAGTGGCTGAGCTGCGTTATCGGGAAATTTAGCAGCATAAATTATTTTTTTTACAATTTTAAATTAATTATATATTTTATTTCCCGTTTAATTAAAATGTTAATTAGTCTATTTGTTATTATATTATTAATACACATAGTTAAACTTTTATTTCATGATAGAGTGGAACCTTGGATTACGAGCATAAATTGTTCCGGAAGTGGGCTTGTGTTCCAAAACACTCGTAAACCAAATCATCATTTCCCATAAGAAATAATGAAAACTCAAATTATTCGTTCCACAGCCCCAAAAAAGAAATACATAAAAATAATTAATACAATCTATAAAATGAAAATAAAACAAATTAATCTGCACTTTACCTTTAAAAAAAGTACAAATAAATCCTGACAGATGTTTCCGTTGGTTCGCGTAGGCGCCGTGTGTGTGTGTGGAATTAGCCCCTTCCCTCACTTTGTTTTACACAGTAACACTCCTCCTCCCTCTCCCCACCTCGCTTTTTAAGTTTCACAACAAACACACAAACACACACCACGGAAACACCGTTTTAACAGGAAAAAAATAAATCTCTCTGAGACTGGCATTAGCGCATACTAACGGAATCACTTTTTAGGTTTCACAATAAACGCATAAACACAGCGGAAACACCGTTTTAACAGAAAAAAAATAAATCTCTCTGAGACTGGCATGGCGCATACTAAGGGAATCACTTTTTAAGTTTCACAACAAACGGACACACAACGGAAACAATGTTTTAACAGGGAAAAAAGAAATCTCTCTGACCTGGCGTGAGCGCGTACTAACGGAATCACTGCGGTGAAAAGGTGAGAGAGTGACGCTCGGTGTCAAAATAAGAGTCGCATGCGTGCTACATGATACTCAGCGCTCGTAAACTAATACTTGCTCAGTTTCCGATTAAAAATTTATTAAAAATCTTTGCTCGGTTTGCGGAACACTCGTAAACCACGTTAATCCCAATCCGAGGTTCCACTGTATACTTTTCAAAGCACTTTTAATTAACTTTAAGTTTTTATTCTAATTATTTTATAAAATAAGTGCATTTGATTCTGAATGTACTTGTGCACATAAAGTATCTGAATTATATATGCATATACATGTATTATACAATATGCAAATTATATAACCATTTCATTTTATATTGTTTTTGACTTTTTATCTCTTAATGCTTTGTGGGGTTTTTTTTGTGCTTTTTAAATATTAATATGTTTACTTCTTGTGCATTCTATTTCATAATGTTTCATCACTAAAATCTTTGAGACACCAGATCTAAAAAAAAGTTAGATCTTATTTTATTCTTCTTCTCATTATTATTATTATCATTATTATTATTATTTTCCCATGTGACAGTGATCCTGAACTGCCGCAGACGTCTCTCCATCTTCGCCGTGTGCGTGGGCCTGATTTTAGAGACGTCCGCCTCTCAAGCATTACACAAGCTGCGGACGAGCTCGCACACACTCCTGCCAGAGCTCTACACGTAGACCCACCGAGATCTCAGAGATGAAGGACATGATGCTTTCATTAGACCTGTGACATCACAGTAGCTTCTTTTCCTCCCGTACAGGCTCATGATTGTGCGGGACACAATAGAAACCTGTTAGGGACATTAGAAAGATCCTACTTGAGAAAGGAAGAGCAGAGCTTGGGCCGTCCCAGGATCGCCTGCGTGTTTACACACATTCTTGAGGTGGTTTGTGAAATTCTTGATATTTAGCCTCACTGAAAGAGAGAGACGATTTTAACAAATACACTGCTGATTGTGTGGGTTGACATCACACAAATACACTCACATGACTGAGTACCTGAGTCTTTTGTGCGTGTTCTTCTGATTGTGATTTCTGTGTGTTAAATAAAAACTGTAAAGCTATTTTTAGTATAGTGTGAATCTTTTAAACACCTTTATAGAAAGATTTTTAAATGTACAGTAAATTCAATCACAACAACAAAAAGTATAGTTGTAAGCAACGATGATCGGGGCCCACGCACCTGTGCCATCGCCACTCAGGCGCATCTGAAACACAGTGGGCACATGCCTTTAAAGGGGACATACCAATTCTATTATGACAATTTTTGAATATTGTGGTAAAGTGCTCACCCTATCACCCGGAGATCGCTAGTTCGATTCCCGGGTGATGCTGTAACCTCTCGCAGCCGGAGGTCTAGAGAGAGCTGATTGGCTGAGCCGAGGGGAGGGATGAGAGGTACTTAGTGCTCCCACATTAATCACGGCTCTACAGCCAGTCAGGGGCGTCTGTGAGCTCACGCAAGCGGAAGGTGCTGAGTGCGTTATGCCATCCCCAATGGTGAGTGAGCGAAGGCTGGAAAAAAAACATCACATTATTATGTCACACAGGAGGTTATTAGCCACTTTTTGGCATAAATTTAAGGCTGAATCATGTGAGATATCATAAATCTCTTCACAATTTTGCATTCTCAATGTCTCGATCATATTGGCCCTGTTTGGTGGAGATCATATAAATCCCCTAGGAGGAGTATATCAAAATTCCATTGAGTGCATTTTGTAAACAGCCCATGACATGCACTGCAAAAGTTGTTCAGATCTAAATGTGCACCAGAGTTCGTATATATATGTGGAAGTGTGTATGAGGCAGCCACTCAGGTGTACTAATGGCAGCTGATTTCAACATGTGTGCTGATTTTCATGACTTTTTGATCATGTTAAAACCCCCCAAAAGCACCTGATGCTGGAAAAAAATTCACAGAAAAACCCAATAGGGCTGTTTATATATCTAATTTACAATACAGACAAGTTTCTGTAGGATTTTCACTCAAGCTATGAGGCTAATTTGGCTAGCAAGAAAAAAACCCATACATTTATAAATAAATACTCATTATTAATACAACTTAAATCAAACCACATCCAGTTTTTCTTCTTTTTCTTCATTAACGTGGTTTAGGACATGAGCAAAACCTTACTGCTTAGCTAAATGCTGTGGTTTTATGTAGACAGCCATTTTAGTAAAGGGAAAAAAAAAGTTAAGGAGAAATTAATCGCCTTTCTGGGGGTGTAACAATAAAGAAAACATGAAGAAGAGGGGAAGAAACAAAGCATAACTTAGTTCGTTGGAGTTAATCGAATAAACCTAGTGTTAGCATAACATCATTTTGACTAGCAAGCAAACAGCTCAGAGTTGGCAAATGGTTTGGATCATGTTTGTTAATGTTTCTGGTTGTTCTTTTGTGATCTTGATCAGGTTTTGGAAATACATCCAGATTACTGTATACAAGACTGTTGTAACCAGCGATGTGGGTAAAAAAAAATTGTTTATTCATCGTATCTGGTGCTACCATCTGCTAGCATCCAGAAAATAAAGCTAACACTTTCAGGCAGGTATTTCTGATCATTTCTACAGGTATCGTGGAAATATAAAACCAATAAAGACAAAGATACATCTTAAAGGCAGAAGAGCCTTCATAGATTCTACAGGTGCTTGTAAAAGGGGCGTTCGAGTCAAAGCGGGACTTTTAATTGTGTAGAATGATAGAACAGATATTAGCGTAACGTGCACTGAAACATGTCTAGATAGGAAAAGAAAAATCATGTTCAGATGTTTTACTGCGGCTGAGAGTCTCATCACCATACTGGGTTTAAAGTCTTCTGCAAATGTCAATCGTTTTACGACTTCATTCACCAGAAGTCCCGGTTTGACTTGAACACCACCAACATTGTTTCATCACCTGCTTGTAGCTTGATAAGAGTATATGATGATGATAATCATTAAGAAGATCAGTATTGCTATACAATATCTTTTTCCCTTTAATTCGTCACTGGTCTGTATACCACATGCAGATGTATGAGCGGAAAAGCGAACAACTGTTTCCATGCAGTCCAGCCTTGCGGTTAGATTAAAACGGATTACGCTAATCTAGACTGTTGAGCAAGCCCATGTCTGACTGACCTGTGAGGTAGATTTATCTGTCATCTCACCAACTGTTAGTTTTCACATCATAACTAGCCTTAATCAAAATGATGGGGAAAAAAAACACTTGTGTGTCGGGAAATTATGAGAAAATAACAATTGAAGCGGAGTTAGTGTTTTATTCCTCTTACACAGAATAAACTCTGACCTCCTTCTATAAAACGTTCTGACCAATCAGAATGAAGAACAAAACAGGACTGTGGTAGAAATTTTTTAATAATATGTAATAATAATAATATGATAATGACAATAATAATAATAATAATTACACAAGTAAAAAAAAAAACATCCAGTAGTGAGGTGGTTGTGTAAGATGCACACGTGCGAGGTTTACTTGGAATAAGCTAAGTGTTTTGTTCGAACCGATCGAGCTGAACGAGTGAAGATAGAGTCAAAGATAAGAGAGTCAAAAATAGATCGAAGTACGATGCGATTCAGCTGGTGACGAGACATTCGCTGGGAATTCGATCTCTTCGGGAAACTGATTCTGCAAATCCAAACGCTTTAGAAGAAGCGCCCGGGATCAAACCCAGGCCTGTACAAGGCACAAAGTGATTCCAATCTCGATCGATTGATTGATACATGACACGTGCACACTCGAAACGATTATCGTTCGGCAAAACAAACGGATAGTACGACGTCGAGAACGGTCAGGCGTGTGCTGATAATCGTTATCACAATATAGTGAGATACGTAATGCATATTATATTATGAGATATTAATCAGTACTCGACATCAACATGTAGACTATATTGTTAACCTTTGATTATATTACAATTTTAAAGATAAAACGTACAACATTTAACATTTCCACGTTGACAAACTGTTTTCTGTTGAGCCTTGTTTAGGTATTGAAAAAATTAGAGAGAGCAAAAGAAAGCTGCTGATAAATTGCAGTTGTCATGTAAATACAGGTTTTGTACATCTTAGAAAATACTGTGCTAGCTTTCTATCCCTTTTTGTGGTTTTATTTCATTTAGATTTTTATACAGAGAGAGAGAATTTTGCTAGCTTCTTACCTCCTTAATTTTCATATTTTTATTCTCTATAGAGTATAATCCAAACAATTATAATATACTTTTAAAAAAAGTATATATAATACTGATGTAATATCAGTATAATAAATCTGAAAACTGCTTTTTCACATTCAGTGCGATTTTATTTTATTTTTTAAAGAGTTTTCCTCCACCCCCCCCTTTTAAAAGTTCATGCTGATACTATTGATAAATAAAAATAAAACGATTAACATAATCCCAAATTAAGTTCACAATAGCATGTAATTAAATTTTGAAGCAAAAGAAATTAAATAAAACAAAAATAACATGCATGTCATACGACAATATTGTAAACTAATGTAATGATATGTAATGGAAGGTTTAAAGCGTTTTATCAGCACACGCCTGCTCAGCCTAACAAACATTAACATAAGAGCTGGGCAATAAATTTATATTAGATATTATCATTTATATGAAGAAATCTGAGTGTGTGTACACAGTGTACACACAGATTTCATTTGATTACACATACAGGCTAAGCTGAACAGAACAGAWTGCACTCAGCCAATGAGTCTTGACAAGAGGCGGGACATGAGACAGCTTCAGGTCAATGAACAGGACAAGCCTGGTCTCGCACTGGGATTTCTCTTTACAGGAGCTTTCAGTGGAGTCTCGTAAAATCCTTCTTGAACCTGATCTTAAGCAAGTTTGAAAACAAATTCACATCGAACAATAATTACTTTTAGGGATCAGTTTTAATAAACGCGGCATTCTTCTTTGGTTTTGCACGTTCGTATCAAATTCCGCTAGTCCTACGCCAGTGATATGAGCGATGTCGTTAAGGCTATGTTAAAGCGTGTCGTCACGCGCTACTTACTTCTCTGACATCCGAAAGCAGGAAGACTTCAACCTAGCACCTTCATTAATATGCATATATTTTCATTGATTATTAATTAACAGTGTTTGCTCTTGAAATATTTTGAAAAAAAATGATTGGGTAGGTTGGAAGTGAATTCGACTGAATGGAACATTCCGATGGTTCCGCTTCATTAGAAGCTTTTTACTTCAGATGGAGGGATGGATGTGAGGAGAAGTGTAACACTGCTGTACTGAGTGAAGCATCGTTACCATGCACACACACCTGGTTTTAATAAATAAGCACCTTGCATGAGCGGCGAAGGAGTTGTTGAGTCGCTGTCGAGTCCTCAAATCACCTCGATTAAATTATAAACGGATTGGATAAATGTAGAACGCCAAATGAATGGATGTAACAAACGTAGGTAGTGTTCCCTTTTCCCAGCATTAGAGTTCTTCGCATTGCATCAGGACCCAGATGTGACCTGAAATCCAGTTCATTAGAGTTCTGATGTCGTGATTGTTATGTGAATATGCCTCGGGTCAGAATCCAGCCTGCAAAACAAGAACCTCGCTACACAATTTGAGCATAAATGCGAATACTATAGATAGGCCACGCCCCTCCCCCGACTCCATATATAAAGTACTATAAAACTCCAGAAAAATTGGCTATATACTGTATTATATAGGTAATAAATAATCTTGGTTTATATTTGTATAGAAAGAAAAAAGTCTGCTGGCAATAATATTAATAATAATTAAAAAAAACGCAACAAAAACAAAAAAGCAGCATCACGGCTCCGCCCCTTCATCTGATAAAACAAGAGGCTTGTGGTTCTCATAAGGCGATACGGAACGACTCGTGCAGCCACGTGTCCCCGGACGTCCCGTTACGCGCCGGAGAGGTCTCACTCCCGTCCGGCGTTTCGGTCGGCGTGACGCCGGAGTCCGTGTAGAACTCATCGTCCTCGTCAAAGTAGCCGTTGTCCAAGGAGTCGGACCCTGGGCCGGCTTCCTGACAGCTGCCCTTGTACTCCTGGATGGATTCGTGCAGGGACCAGAGCTGGCACAGGAGGGACATGTCCTGCTGCCGCAACCCCACCTGGACAAAAAAAAGGAGGCAGGGTTAGTCAAAGATATAAGGAGAGTGGCCAGGCACGGGTAGACATACATCTATGATACAGATCAGACGCACTGTCCCTAAGTTATTACTTATTATCTCTTCTTAAAATCAAATAATGAATTTGTTTCTTAAAAACGTTGATTTTCCGTCTCACGGTTTTCTTTTCCTGGTTCCATGAAGGCAATGCAAAAAAAAAAAAAAAGAAAAAAAAAAGGGGGTGTGCGTGTTTGTAAAGCCACATTTAAGTACTTCAAGTACAAGTACTTCAGCTGTGTTGTGATTAAGCACAGCATCAGACAAAACCTCAGGCATTCCCTTAAATTCCTCATTAATGAAATTAGATCAAAGTACCCCATTTTACCCCAGTAATGCATTCTGCAATAATTAATTTTTTTCAAGTACCAGACATTGCTCTTGGATTAATAAGTAGATTTTTTTAAAAACACGGGATAATACCTACACATGGAGTGGATGAGGCGAGATAAGATTTATAAAACTTGGGATTTGGCAACAAATTTAGTCCGAAACATAGAAGAAATTGAGATTTTGAAAGTAACAAAAATTAGATAAGAGAACCGGGCTACATGAAATACTTTTAACAATCAAGATTAAGAGATCTTTAGAGATGAGTCAGGATTGTGAAATTGCCAAGTGTCTTTTTAAACAAACAAAAGGTTATCGTGTCATCATGTCAAAACCTTGAGGGAAAAACAATGCCTGAGATAACCTCAAAAACATTTAGATAGATGTCATATCAGAACATTCAGAAGGTTTTCAAATAGTTTAATGTGTGGTCATGATATATTACATTCTGGCCACGACTTAATAACCACATAACATTTAGCATAGCACATCTTGTAAACATTTCATTGGATTTTTTTCTTTAGAACTGTTTGTATAGATGGATGATTACCTTTATTTACTCACTGACACACAGCGATCATTCTGTAACACCCATGAATGATCTCATTACCACCACCACACGTCATGGCCACGGCATAGGATCTCGAAGCCATGCATTAAACAAACTTATTCACACGCCTTAGTAAGTCACAACATAATATCTAACACACATTAGCAGGCCATGACCACAACATAGTATCTCATGACCATGTATTATACAATCTTGTTCACACGCCATAGTAGGTCATAGCCACACATGATACAATCTTGTTTGCATGCTTTAGTAAGTCATTGCCACAACACAGTATCTCGCACGCATTATACAATCTTGTTCGCACGCCTTAATAAGTTATGGACACAACATAGCATCTTGTTTATCTTGTTCACACGCCTTAAGAAGTCACATCTCAACTGCATATTTTGGACGCCTTTGTGTGTCCAAACTTTTCATATTGAGGGATCTGAATCAGAATCTGAGATAACAGCTCAAGTATTAAGTTGACCAATTTTTAGCTGTTAAATCTGAGATCTTTAAACAAGCAAACAAAAACAATCCGAAGAAGAAGATGATACTGATTCATGTGTTTTGGGGGTAATAAGGAGGCTCCTGAGGGGAGCAGGGCCCCGACTCTCTCCCTCTCTCACCATCTCTTTCCGGAGCAGAGCGAGCGCCGCGTCCAGGTTCGCGGGTTTGGAGGCGAGCGCGCGGTCCACGGGAGCCGCCCCTCGCCGCAGGTCGTCCTGGATCATGGCCTTCTTCGCGTGCATCCGCTCGATCTCCCTCCACGAGCCGCCGCTCGAGTTCAGCAGGCCGCTCAGGCTCTTCGGCAGCGGCGGCAGACCCTCAATAAAGGCCGGAGCCCCGCTCGCCGCCCCGTTCGCCGCAGACTTCCCGTTCATTTCGCTCTCACCGAATTAATAAAGCAAGCAAGTGAACAAACAAACAAAACACGCTTAATGCTTACAATGTTTACGCGCTCAAGGCGGTCAACATAACCGCGACACAGTTCACGACAAACAAAAACTGTTTACGGGACAAGAAAAAAAAAAATCTCCAAATCTCCCGGGAGACGATACAGCGTTTACAACTCGTCCTCTCCGTCCATTATACGACTGTTACAAATATCTCATGGAAAATAAAGAATTGACTTTAGAATTAAATGTCGTTTTTTTTTTTTTTTTGAAAAAAGAAAAAGTTCCCAGGACAATAAGGTACAACGTAAAGCCCGTAGAGCCGCCGCTTCCTGAGTCCTGAGCGTCTCCTCCTCCTCCTGCTGCTGCTGCTGCTTCAACAGAGCTCCGCAGTCCGGACATGGCACTTCCGGTTTTCTTAGGTGGGCGTGTCATTAAGTGACGCACGCGCCATGGAAGCGTAAATATTCATGAGCGTTCCATAAAAAAAAAACAATAATTTTTTATAATATTTTTACAATGTTTAAATCGCTTGTCAGTTTTTTTAATACAACATTTATGTACAAAACCGTATAAAACTGAAAAGATCAAACATCATGTTTCATAAATATATATATATAAAATTTAAATCTTTTCCTAGAATATATCGAACAAAAAGTACCAAAATCGATTAGGTGAACTTTTATTCCAGGAAAACGTTCATGAACTGCCCCCCCTCCCTTTTTTTTTACATTTTATTTAATTATATTTTATTTTAAGATCTAAACACATGTTTCCTTTTAACATTTATGTCAATGTTTACAATTTTTTGAGCTCAGAAAGAAATACATTATTTTAACCAAATAATTTTTATTTATTATTATGATTTTATTTAATAATTTTTATATTTTAAATGTAATATATATCAATTAAATTAGTTAAAATTTTATATATACACTAATTTTGTTAGTTTCTGAGGCGAGTTCTTAAGGTGAAAGTTCATGTTGTGATATTTCTATGAATTCTCCCATAGGAAATAATGTAAATGCAGATAATCCGTTCTATATTACCAATATTACAAAGAAAAATATCTTTTCACTGACGCAAAAACGTGAACGTGAATAATTTTTTTTTTCTTCTGGACATTAGATGGTATCTTCTGGGATGCAGGTCCTGACACCCACATGCTACCATTACATGCAAATGGCGTGTTCGGTCAACTTGCTGCTCCAGCGTTTCAGCAGATACGTTATTACCTCACAGTACGACATAAATGGTCATGATGACGCTGTCTCCTGTTACAATCAATGCCACTGCCTTCTGTTACACCGGCCAAACTGAATTTCTGTTTTATAAATAAAAAACTGTACTTCTAAAAGAAAAATGCATACAAACCTATTTATTTATCTATATAGATATGAAGGTTTTTAGAAGTATTTAAAATAGAAGAATTTTTTTCTAATATATGTAAATATGATAAATGTTGTAAATGTCGCATACTGCACTGCAACATGATCCATTTATCCCATTACTCATCTCCATCTCTGTACAATCCCAGTAATGCTTAAAATGTGCAGCAGGAATGGAAGCAGTCAGCTGTTACGGCCTTGACTCCTGATGMTACAGGGTTTGAGGTCAGGGCAGTGGGAGAGAGCAGATGGCCGGCGGTGAGGCGACACACAGGCTGAGACAAAAGCAGCGTCTCTAGAGCCATGTGGCCAACACAATGAGACTGAGACACACACACACACACATAGCAGACACAGCTGGCAGATCCGGGTATTGTTAAAGCCCTGAGGAAGTCTAAAGCGTGGAGAGACACATGCTGATTGAGCAGGCAGGTTGATGCCGCGTGCTCACTTTCAGAAGCGTGCGTATGAACACAAAGGGAAAAATGGCCGACGATGCGCTTCTCCTGATGCTGAATCAAATACAGAAGAAAGGGGAGTTTATTTTCTGTAATTCTACACACCATGTTCCCTTACATCTTGGGCTTAGAGTCAGAATTAGGATTGTGATATTCCTAATTTTTTTTTTTTTTTACTTGTACAATCAATTTCAAACCTTCACAAACATCACTAATGCAATATAAAGCCAGGGAAAGGTTACAGATTAGAGTTATATTTATTCAAAATTGTAAAACAGTTTTCAAAGAGAACGGACTTATTAAATAAATCTTAACATTATGGTTTAGAGCAGCTGTAAAATTGTTCATTGACAATTAAAATTTAGCAGCATTGTGTCCAGACTTAAAGTGCTGAATGTTATTTGTAAAACTGACACATTAACATGAAACTGGAAACAAAAATAATAATAATAACAAACAGCAGTGTAAACTTCTCTGACACTAAAAAGCCAAAGCTGAAAAGTGATCCGTGTCACTTGGGAGTCACTTTCAGCTCCGATTGCTCTTACTGGCTTCTCTATTAATAAAGAAGACGTGATAATGTCTCTTTGGGTGGAGTTGAGCTTAAAAGAGTCAGCATCACTATGCAGGACGTGACATGACGAGTTATCGATGACCGTCAGGAAATATCCAAGCTCTCGTCTGACCCTGTACGGAAAAGGGCAGATGGAGAGGAATCCGATAACGCTGAGGCGCTATAAATGTCTCCAAGGACAGGGGGGTGTCAAGAAACTAATGACTCAGGGCTGTCAATCACTGCAACGCTAACCAATCAGAACACCTATGTGATGATGAAGATTACCAGGATTTATCCAAAAAAAAATAAATGAAAAATGTATTTACTAATAAACAAACATAAAACCTGAGGATATACCTGAGATTGACGTCTGTCTATATTAAAACTCCGCCCACTTTCCTTGATCAATCGCTAAAAGAAAAACAAATATACTTCTTGTTCCCTTAATACTTACTACTACTACTAATAATAATAATAATAATAATAATATGGTCTGATTTCCAAAGAGGGCGGAGCTTGAGTGCAATTCCATCATCCAATCGCAAAGTCTCCACATAGCTACAGGCTTACCTAGCTAACCTGGTCACTTTATCTACCCATCTAGCCATGTTTCCTAGAAAGCTAGCTGTTCAGAAACTACTGATTAATCGGTTGATCCATTTTTTTTTACTTAAGCCCTGCCCCTTGTTGAACCACAAATAAAGGATGTTTGCTAACGCGTGTTCATTCACGTGAGACAAGAGTCTAAATGCTGGTTAATTTGGGACTCGGGCACTTTGCTCTGGCATACGGGGCAGATCACGGTGAGGGCAGTAGAGCTGAGGAGGAGACCACCCGCTCCTGACGCCCCCATGGAGGGCGCTTCAGCACCAGTTCGCTCTTCTCTACGCTCGGTGGAGAGCGATGAGTTGGAGGGAGATATGGGCGAGCGGCTGACTCGCTGAAAGAAATCAAAGATGTGGGCAGAATTCCGGTCTTCCCGCCCCCTTTTCCTTCCTCCAGCAACAGCAGGTTTGTTTGGGCTTTTGACGGGGCCGGATGCCGGATTAAACGACCCGTATTTCCCCGGACTTCCTGATAGTCTTGGAATGCTAGAAGAAGCTCCAGATCCGGAACTTTTCTTACCATCAAGATCACTGTATTCTGATTTAATGGAACCTGTAGAACTAGAACCAGGAATTCCGGGGACTTTTTTGCTTTCGAATTGTGTTGGACTAGAGCTTGGAACCCCGCAACCAAAGTCGGTAGAACTTGTGCCTGAACGTCTTTGGTTTTCAAAGTGCGTTGAACTGGAACCGGACCCAGTCAAATGCTTTACACTGGAACTCGGAACGCCGTTTTCTGGCTTGACCCGAGATGCAGCGCCGGAATTCGAGAATCCAGTGGCGGAGCTTGTACGGCTTTCCGCGTGCCTTGAAACGAAACCTGGAACACTGTTTTCTTGTTTGATGCGACCTGGAATTCCGGTCCCGGTACTCTTAGGGCTACCAAAGTATTTGGACAGAGGTGACCCTGCAGAACCAGTGCTACTCGAAGAGTTCTTTCCATCCCGACTCGTTTTAGCAGAGCTGGTACTAAACGAGCTACCTGACGCTGTTGTACGCAGAGCTTGCTTTGGTTCTGTCGGACTGGTCTTCGTCGGAGATTTCAGTCTCCGGTTCTGGAAAAGGTCCTGCACCGTGCTGGTCTGCTTTGGCCTCAGCAAGCTGCCATTGGTTTTCGTGACTCTCACGGGAGAGCCGTTGATGTTGACAAAGGCTTTGTGGTTGCTGACGGATCTTTTGGGAAGCGCGGTGGTGGTGTAGGAGACTGAGGACCTGAGATCGGCTGGTGGAGTTCGGGCCGGTTCAGGGAGAGGTTCTGGCGAGTGCGTGGGGCTCCGGATGGACGTTGACAGCTGAGTGCTTCCACCAAGAACTATCCCTTTACCGCTGAACGGGATGACGTTCCTGATGTCCTGAGAACCCGAGCCTAAAGAACAAAATGAGAAAAGGTCTGTATTTCCTTTTCAATGCAAAAATCTGAATCATTTTTGTCCACGAAATAAATACTCACCTGCCGGTTTAATTTTGTCCCCAGGTTTCTTCGAGGCACTCTTCTCCTTCTTCTCTTCATTCTTCTTCTTCTTCCCGTAATTCTCCGGCTCTTTGATCTTGCTGTACGTTCCTCCACAGGTCCTCCGATGCTCCTCCCACCACGGGTCTCTGGCTGACGGTGCTCGGTTCATGGCCCGTTTCACGTAGCCGAAGAACGGCTTGCGGTTCTGGCACGGCCCGTTACAACGCCACCAGTGCTGCCGGTACACATCCACCTCGTCGTGGAAGGTGTGATAAATCTGGGCAAAAAAGATAACACGTGAAAAAAAAAAAACGATCCAGTTAAAGTGGCGAACTGAGCAAGTCACCTTGTTCACTCTTACCGAGATCTTGGTTCCACTGGCTTGATTTATCCGGTTCATGTGTTTGCAGAACTCCGGCCCGTGTCCATCACGGTCTCGGTTGTTCTGCGTGACGAACAGGAGGGCGTGGATCATCTCGTGAAGGAGTGTCTGAGGAAAAGGACGACGCAATGAGCGACAGGCGTAAAGAAATGACTGATAACAGATATGAAGTGGCATCAAAAAGTTTCGAGACTAGTTTAGTAACACGTCAACAGACGGCAGCGCAAGACTGCACGTGCAGTTACAGGGAGCACCGCCCTTCATAAGTCAAAACACATTGTCTAGTTCGAATAAACAGCGGAATGTGAAATTCTGCATGAAACTGAGCACACCTGCCAAAGAGAAGTCTGACATGATTCTGCAAGTTTACAGCCATGCCGCAATGAGTTGTTTGAGGTGTTTTTGAATGAAACACGTTTCAAAAGCGAAAGAACATCACTGGAAGATGACGATAGATCACGAAGACCTTCAATATATACAAAATACAATAAATACGATGCAAGATAACAATGCATCCCCTCACAGCACTCTCCTCACACTACATTGTCTCACTTCCACACCCACCCTACTTGCCAAATGTGCGGACTTCGTCTTATTCTCGAGGTTCATGTTGGAGTCATTTCTGGGCCGAGGGTGAATCTCAGGGGGTGTTTGACACTCTTCGACAAGAATAATTCCAGGACATATCTCAGAAGTGTCAGGAACACTGGGGGTGTTGTCCCGTCGTGCAGGAGTTTATTAAGGCAAAAGTTTGTATTACTAGACACATTTTCCGATACGTGATTATGTAAATGCTGATAATCCATTCCAGACACTCAAAAATATGACCAATATTACCAATTTCCAACACTATAATCATATTTCTGCATACAAAACTCATCAAAACATTTAGAAAAGACACATAAATAAAATAAAATCTGAAGTAAATAGACATTAAATGTCACTTAACCGTAATTTATATTTCCTCTCGGGACGGGCTGCTTTAAAAAACAAAACTGAAAGTTGCTGTTTTTTTTCATGCTACCATCCTTCTTAGGACGCATGGTGCGTCTTCGCTAAATCTTGCACAAAAAACAATAAAAAAATACGTAAACTCGGCTTCCAACTGACAAACAAGTTTTGAACGTTTACCAGACGTACTGTATATGAAACTTTCTTGCAAAATGTCAGTTCATTTTGTTAGATGAGGCGTTCGCATGCCACCGTGTTTTGAAGATGTCCGAGTGTAAACGCAGATGAATGAAGTCTTGTAAGCAGAGCTAATCTCTAAACTTTTTGACACCACCTCGTTACGTGGACACRATATCTTCAGAGAGACTAACCTCGACTAGATCTTTCCGAGGCCTGAGTTTGAGAAGAGGCTCACTGAGACGGATGGAACACAGACCGCCCCTGCCTTCATAAGAACACACGCCTGCACACCTGGAAACACAGCAAAGATATCAAACACAATATGATCGCGTGATCTCACAACCAGACAGGTGAAGTGTGTAAGGTTCCCTGAGTCAGATGTGCTCCCCAGGGGATCAGAGAACTTACAGTGTCATCCTGGGGCTCCATCTGACCTCGACCCCGCTGAGTTTCCCCCAAAAGAACATGTCATTAAACTGCAGGAACATGGCTCGGACATCTGGACTTGGGTCCAGCATCTCCCACGACTCGTCCACGATAGACAGCGACTTTTCAGGCTGCACAGGCCGGGAGTACGAATCCACTTTGCGCTTTTTGCTCAAAGGATAGCTGTCGCTGTTATCGCCACTCCATACATGAGCCGAGACCTCGTTATCAAACTGTTCCTGCAGCTGCAGAGCCAACAAGAAATCCGCGTCCGCCATTTTTCCCTGACTCAACTCAAACTAGCTAGCTAGCTAACCCGGATGTTTTGATTTGTTTTAGTTTTTTTTCGCCCCTTGTTTTTATTTAAACCGCCCTATCCTCATATTTACTCATTAATCATTAAAATGACATAATCTTACATTATTTTAACCACTCATAAATGTGAGCCACGGTGTATTAAAAAGCTCAAAATTTTCGAGCAAACCTCCAGCTAACGGTTTAACGTTCATTCTTCCTGATTGTGTTCCAAACGTCAGCTTTGTAAACTCGACGACTCGAGGGCTTGTACTTTGATTGCGCCACAACAAGTGCACACTTTAGAAAAAGAACGCTAGGTTTAGGACGCTATTTGGAACACACCCCAAAATAGGGTTGGCCAACTATAAAGTTACACAGAATTGTAAAAAAAAAAAAAAAAAAGGAATGAGTGTCAAAACACTAGTATTTTCCAAGCGTTTCGCTTCGTTTCAGTTATTATGAAAAATAAAATAATTATAATAGTGATAATAATAATCATCATTAAAAAATACTTTTCCTGTTTTGTCGTAGATCTTACTGTTTGTGTGTTTGTTTGATTTACTAAATTTGTACAATTCTATAAATTAATTACAATTAAACCAATTAAATATTAGTACACCATATAGGTCTAAATAATAAAAACTAAAGTTCATATGTTTATGTATATTTTTTTTCCACTTTTCCCCTCAATTTTTCTATTTCAGTGCAGGTTTATGGTTGGCCACCTTTTTTGTCATTGTTGCCGGTCCCGTGGTGTGACGTTATCAGGAGTCGCCCCGCTTGCCTTCCGGGTGCGGAACAGTCGCAGCAGAATGAAAACAGTCTAATTATTGTTCACAAATAAGTGATTTCTTTTGATGATCAGTTTCAGAAACCATCCTTAAAATGGCAGACACCGGAGGCAGGCTGCGTAAGCAGTTAGAGTCGGCTAATTTTGACCCTCAGAATTACGTGAAGCAGCTTTCTCAGCAGTCTGATGGAGACAGAGATCTGCAAGAACACCGGCAGAAGATCCAGACTCTGGCTGATGAAACGGCGCAGAACCTCAAGAAGAACGTGTACAAGAACTACAGGCAGTTCATCGAGACGGCGAAGGAGATTTCCTACCTGGAGAGCGAGATGTATCAGCTGAGTCACATCCTGACTGAGCAGAAGAGCATCATGGAGAGCATCACCCAGGCCCTGCTGTCTACGGACAAGGACGAAACCGCCAAAGAAATGCTCGCGGCGTTTCCTAAAGAGACCGAGGAGGTCAAGCAGAGGACCCTGACGACGCTGCTGGAGAAAGTTGAAGGCTGCAAAAACATCATGGAGACGCCCGGGCGGTATCTGGTCTACAACGGCGACCTGTTCGAATACGACGCCGACAACATGTCTCAGTTACAGAAAGTGCATGCTTTCCTGATGAACGACTGCCTGCTCATCGCGACCTGGCTCGCCAACAGGCGCGGCACGATCAAGTACAAGTACAACGCTCTGTACGAGTTGGAGAGCTTTGCTGTCGTTAACGTGAAAGACAACCCTCCCATGAAGGACATGTTTAAGATCCTGATGTTCCCGGACAGCCGGATTTTTCAAGCGGAAAACAGCAAGATCAAGAAAGAGTGGCTGGAGATCCTGGACGAGACCAAAAAAACCAAAGTCAAGGACCGGAACAAGAAAGAAGAGGAGGTCCCCAAGTCGCCAGTCAGACCTGAGGTCTCCACCAATCCGTTCGACGAAGAGGAACCTCCGGACACGGAGGAGACAGTGGACTTGAGTCCTGAGTGGATCCAGGAGCTTCCGGAAGACCTTGACGTCTGCATCGCGCAGAGGGATTTCGAGGGCGCCGTGGATCTGTTGCAGAAGCTGAACGAGTATCTGAAGGACCAGCCGGTGACGCAGAGGGTCAAAGAGCTCAGGAGGAAAGTGGACGAGCGCGTACGGCAGCTGACCGAGGTCTTGGTGTTCGAGCTGTCGCCCGATCGGTCGCTGCGCGGCGGACCCAAAGCGACACGTCGCGCCGTCTCGCAGCTAATCAGGCTGGGACAGTCCACCAAAGCCTGCGATCTGTTCTTGAAGAACCGCGCTGCTGCGGTGCACACGGCCATCCGACAGCTACGCATCGAAGGCGCTACATTGCTGTACATCCAGAAGCTTTGCAATGTTTTCTTTACCGGCTTGCTCGAGACTGCGCGAGAGTTCGAGACCGACTTTGCGGGCGACACGGGTTGTTACTCTGCCTTCGTGGTATGGTCTCGCTCTGCCATGCGGATGTTTGCCGACACCTTCAGCAAACAGGTGTTCGACAGCAAAGAGAGCCTGTCGACGGCCGCCGAATGCGTCAAGCTGGCCGGAGAGCACTGCAGGCAGCTGAGCGACATCGGCCTGGACCTGACCTTCATCCTGCAGTCGCTGCTGGTCAAGGACATCAAGGCGGCGCTACAGAGCCAGAAAGACGTCATCATCGAGGCCACCAAGCACCGCAACTCTGAGGAGATGTGGAGAAGGATGAACCTAATGACCCCCGAAGCTCTGGCCAAGCTCAAGGACGAGATGCGGAGCTGCGGCGTCAGCACCTTCAACCAGTACACGGGCGACGACTGCTGGGTGAACCTCAGTTACACCGTCGTGGCGTTCACCAAGCAGCTGATGGCGTTCCTGGAGGAAGGGCTTAAACTCTACTTTCCGGAGCTGCACATGGTGTTCCTGGAGAGCCTCAGGGAGATCATCCTGGTGGCCGTGCAGCATGTGGACTACAGCCTGCGCTGCGAGCAGGACCCCGAGAAGAAATCCTTCATCATGCAGAACGCTGCATTCCTGCACGAGACGGTGCTCCCTGTGGTCGAGCGCAGGTTCGAGGAAGGAGTTGGCAAGCCGGCCAAACAGCTGCAGGACCTGAGGAAGAGCTCGCGCTCGGTCAGGGTCAATCCTGAGAGTACGACATCTCTGGTGTGACCCAGTCGGGACTCGATACGGCTGCTAAAGCGCTCTCACTCCCACACACACACACACACACTGCCTGCGTTTCATTTACTACATTTACACACTAAGACGCATTAAGCGACACCTTTTATGATCTCGTTGTACTCTCTGTATCTGGAGATTTTATCACTTAAAATTACTTTAAATACATTAACTGATTTTTTCCCTCTCTGTTTTACGCTATTTCACTTATGCGTAATATATATTAAAAGAATGAAGTGCGTCTTCCTGTGTGTCTGCTGTTTTTCTGCATGATCGAGAAATTAATTTTCAGAAACGTTCAATTTTATAGAAACTAATTGTTGTTAAATCTTCTTCTGTTTAAGAAAAAAATGGAAGACGTTTTATGTTCAGCCATATAAAGGACATTTAAGCCTGAATGTTTAAGGTTTGACCTTTAGGAAAAAAAAAAAAAATCTTTTGAACTTTTAAAAGTTTAACAATGTACTGTATTTTTACTATGTAACGCAATACTATGCATGTTTTTCTTGTTTTAATTATTTAACACAAATTAGTCTGTTATCAGATGGCCAAAAATATTAGAAATATTTAAAAAGAATAAAAATGTAAAACATTTTGAACAAACCAAGTTTCAAAGTTTACGTAAAGCAAAAAACTATAAAATTGAAATATTTAAAACTGACCACACAGGAAAAAGCAGTTAAATAATTTGTAGTATTTATTATTATTATTATTAGCATAATTATCATTGTTTTAAATATACAGTACTGGGCAAAAGTCTTAGCCACAATATACAAATTGTGGTTTACATATTTATCATGTCTGCATTATGATGTTCAAAACCACTCACTATTTCCAAACATGCTTTAGAATTTAATAAATAAAAAACTAAATAAATGTTACAGAAGTATATTCTGAAAAAAAAAAAATGTAGACTCTTGGGTTTTGCATGAAAATAGAAATAAGATGACTTTTGCACAGTACTGGATACATGTCCTTAGGTTTAAGAAGACAAAACTTAAATAAATAACACAGTAATGAATGAATGACAAGAATTGTGCTACAAAATCACAAAGTGTCCAGAATTTTGGATTGAAACAAATAAGTCAGTCAAACTGTTGTGTGCAAGAACTGTCTTAAGCTTCTTTTTTTTTCTTTTTTACATATAAAAGCAATAAAATCATAAATAATTATGTGCATTGTATGTTACATTTAAATAATTTCATTTGGCATTAAAAATAAACAACACACCCTAACATAAACCAGACAAAAACTACAAGAAAAATATACTGAATTTCAAATTAAAACAAATGCATACATTGAAACCTTTAAAAAGCATTTGAAAATGTTATGCATAAGAACTGGGTTAAACATGTTACATTTTATTCCGATAGAAAATATTCTGTACAGAGCATTCCTTCTGCTTATGTTTAAAAAGAATACATTTTAAAATAAAATTATACAATTTTCACATACTTCCACTTATTTGAACTTTCAAAATGTACCTAAAACAAAATTTTACATTAAGTATGCAATATATATATATATATATATATTTTTTTTTAAACAAATAAATAAATTTAAAAAAAGAAATATATATAGCCGAGTCAAACAAAATTCAAGCCAAAAAGAAACCGAATATAAACCAAACAACAACTACACTACAAAACCTCAAAAATTCTAATTGACACAAATACTGAAATCAAAATGAATGTACAAAATATTATGCAGAAGAGCTGTTGTAAAAAATGATTTTATTCTTATACAAAAAAAATTCTGCTTATATGTTTTAATGTACATTTTAAAACAAAAAAACAAAATGTAATATAAAAATATATTACCATTATCAAAATATAATATTATCATAATATATATATATATTATCAATAAGCATAATGATTATTTCTGAGCATTGTATGCACAAAGCTAATTTTATAGAAAATATATTTTCTTAAGAAAAAAAAATCAACAACAAAATGTACCCCTTATATAAATCAGACTTAAATTAAATTGCAAAATGCAGAAATATTCTGAATTTCAATTTAAAAATCTATCAATTGAAAATAACTTGGACAGGAACTGTCTGTTTAATACTGTATGTTGAATTTTTATCCTAATAGAAAACAATTTACTCAGAGCACATCATGAATGTGAACATCATGAATTCCTACAAGCAAAAAAAAAAAATCAATATCCTCTTGAGACCGGAATGTCCTCATACTGTATGTGGACATGAAATTTTCTGCTAATTACATTGTCTACACATCCTTGTACGATCTTCATACGAAGACCATTGGGTGTAATTCTTTTGCCAGAATCATTTCTGTTTGAAGACACAGTTTCATTTCACAGCTGTCAGGTGCTAATAAAGAGAAGCACTGAGGAGTAAATGTGGTGTACACGACAGTGGAGTCCTGAGGTTTAAAGGGATATATATATACATTTCAAAAAGCGTGCAACGTTTCTCTCCTATTTTATTTGTTTTTTAAATTAATCATGCAAAATTCTGTGCACAACATTTAGATTTAAAACCCCCACATGTCCATCCCTTCTGCTTATTTTCCGCCTGTTAATTCCGATGCATTAATCTCAGTGCACTCGGCTACGCCGTGACGGATAATCCCTCCGGAGTGAAGGGAAGGCCCCGGATAAAAAAACGCTCAGCTCGAGGCCTAATTTGTTTCTGCTCAGGAGGATAAATGAAACGCTTTCACCCTTCTCGTGAGGCATGCGTATCTCTGTAGCTGTGATATTCATGCTAATAAAGACAAATATATGACTTGGAATGGCCGATGTAACGGAACAGAAAGTAATTAATGCACATTAATCATGGACTATGGTCCATTTCTTTCTTAATAGTCGATGTCTAGTGGATTAAGCAGCTTTGCTTGAATACAAACCAGTGGAGATGCCATCACATCCCAGCACACCCAGCTCTGACTGACCAGCTGTTCATTTCACTTGCAAATGATAATGATGTGACTGACCCTTATGAGGATAAAGATAATTGATTTCCCTCCTCCACCGAGCTTAGACGTGGATTAATTATGTGGATTGTTATGTGATGTGTAGTTCACGTTTACTCCAACACCCAGGGATCTGCGTGTAAAGGAGGACGGGGAGGGGGGAGGGGGAGGTGTTGCGCCTGCGCACAGAGGGAGTGAGAGAGCGAGAGAGAGAGCGCGCGCGCGAGAGAGAGAGGGAGCAGGGAGCTGTCCGGACCTGCTAGTGCTGTTTGCTTGTTGCTTGTGTGTGTGTGTGCGAGTAGATGTGCGTGTGAGAGTGTGTGTGTGTGTGTGTGTGTGTACGCTCTTATGGACGCCATGGACGATGAGCTGAAATGCCCGGTGTGCGGGTCCTTCTTCAAGGAGCCGATCATCCTGCCGTGCTCGCACAACGTGTGCCTGGCGTGCGCGCGGAACATCACGGTGCAGACGCCGGAGGGTGAGGCTCCGCCGCCGAGCCGCGCGTCGGCCGGCTCGGACTACGACTACTACACGGACGCGGACAAGATGAGCGAGACGGACAGCGGCTACGGCTCGTACACGCCGTGCGCCAAGTCGCCGAACGGCGTGCGCGTGTTCCCGCCGGCCTGCCCGCCGCCGCCGTCGTTGGCGTCCTCCTCC
>QMIH01001179.1:13490-28490 GCA_003987875.1 Clarias batrachus | reverse complement strand
ACTCTTAGGTTCTGTCACCTCAAATAAATCTCCCATAATCCTTCAGCTTGCTTCCAGCTTTAAACAAACCACCCGCTTTGTTCCATATCGTGTTTCAGATCCTCACACTCAGGAGTCTCCGTTACTGAGACAAAAACCTGCAGGCGTCCAGAAAGAGACGCAAAGCGCAGGAGGTATTTGTGTCGCTCCAATCAAAAAAAATAAAAAAATCCCTTTTTCATTCCTGTTTAGAATACCSAGCTGCCTTGTCATGCTGATCTGTAAACAGCTTGCTAATCACAGTTCAATAACGCATGATTAGCATGAATGTTGCTGACTAACACTGTACATAAACATCCTCTATGGTCAAGATCCTGTCACTGAAATCACTTAACAAGTGCTAACATGTCTATTAGTAAGATAAAACCTGCGCCATTTCTCATTTTTGTCCTAGAGTGTATGTTTAACCATGTTAGCATGCTAATGTTTGTTTTAGTGTTTGTTTTTAGGGTTTATTTTCACAAAAAAATGGTTAAAGAGACAACTTTTTACAGAAGACTATTGGGGGACAGAGACGAGAATGCGACAGATGCGCAGACAGCTAGCTACAACCTAAATGAATGGATTAGAAAAATAACTAGCGAGGTAGTCGGCTAGTTATCGTTTTAACTTTAGTGGTATGTATGCATAGCATGAATAAATGAGAAAAAACAAGCCTGTGAGATAAAATATTCTTAAATACTTAAGAAATGTTTTATAACTCTATCCATTATTAAAACAGCATTTGAATGTTATGTTTACATGATGTCCGATGTCCTAGCAAGAACCCACCCTAGATATAAATGGTTATGAATACTAGTAAGTATCTCGTAGGAAACTTTTTTAGTAACTCTCGAAGGTAATGTTTATTCTCGGACTTTCCGCTTCATAATCATTCGAATGATCAGCACAGATAGGCAGATTCCACTGCAACGCTCATGCTCCGAACCAAAGCCTTCCCTCATGCATGGTACCTCACCCTCACCCCAACTCTGTTACACTAAAACTTTACAGAATCTGTCTTCTGCTTCATCCTAAACACAAATGTGATACGCTAAATCGTTGTGTATTTTAGCAGAGAACCCTGGAGTCCCTCCTGCTCCTTTACTAGAGCTGGAAAAGTGCTGCCTGAGAAATAACAGCGCCACTCTGGCCTGGAGGTTAATTACACCTCAGCCGCTGCCCATTGAGGGCTACATCCTGGAGCTGGACGATGGAAACGGTGGACAATATCGGGTGCGTAAAAAGCTTGGCAGTAGGAATATGCATTTATTCATATATACAGTATGTATAAAATATGAATGCTGCTTAAAGGTGTGTGTGATCTAATATTCTAATAAGCATGCTTGATTTGGTGAAGAAGTTTACTTAGTGATAACTTCTGCATGCTATTTGTGAATTTAAAAAAAATCTAGATCACTACAGTGGGAACCGAGTTCTTTTCCCTCACAAGATGTAAAGCTCCGTGATGTTTTCTCCCATAAGCACAGAACCTTCCGACTCAACTCTGTATTTATAATTAATAGCAAACATGCTGCATGTTGTCACATCTTTCCCCGATGTTTTTTCTCTCGTCTTTATCCCGGTCTCAGGAGGTCTACGTGGGGAAGGAGACAGTGTGCACGGTGGACGGTCTCCACTTTAACAGCTCCTACAACGCTCGGGTCAAAGCCTACAACACGGCCGGAGTCGGGGCTTACAGCAAGACTGTGGTGTTAAAGACATCTGATGGTTTGTCCCTCTTATTTCTTTGCCCTTTATCACACTTCTTGATCATAGACAAAAAAAAAAAGATCCCTGCTGAGCAGCAGTAATTATTGCCTGAGGAAAATACTGAGAAACAGCTTCCTGCCAAGAGACTACGGATATTTAACTTTCACTGATTAGAGCATCCAGAATTTACATACTGGGAATCCTGGGATTTTGATTTTGACTCACAACCAGTAAGCTAACAAAACCCTTTCCGTGATCTCATCCCTCTGATGCTGTATTTATTCGCCAGTTGCTTGGTTCGCGTTCGACCCTACCTCAGCGCACAGAGACATCCTTCTGACCAACGAGAACCAGACGGTGAGCTGCAACAGCTACGACGATCGTGTGGTGCTTGGAACGGCTGCTTTCTCCAAAGGGGTTCATTACTGGGAGCTCAACATCGATCGCTATGATAACCACCCAGACCCTGCGTTTGGTGTGGCGCGCATTAACACGGCGAGAGATGCTATGCTGGGGAAAGATGATAAAGCCTGGGCCATGTATGTGGACAACAACCGTTCATGGTTCATGCATAACAACTCGCACACCAACAGGTAAGTGGTTATGGGGAGACACCAATGGTCCAGTGCTCTCTCCTAAAGACATTGACCGGAAATGTAGWTCCGCACATGCACCTCGATTTATGCTTCTGTGTCAAGTCTACACCATAGGTCTCACCCTACGGTGAAGCMTGGCGTGCAGCTCCCTACACGTTACAGAGATCACAAAAACTGATTGGTCCACCTGGTGGCATCAGATTTCTGACTTCTTTTACACTTCCATTGTTGAATGCCGTACTGACCATCTCCCCTGATGTCTTCTCTCGTTGCCCAACGCCATAGGTCACTTGCATAGACTTGACACAGAAGCATTGTCCACAGGAGCATTGTAAAAAAAAWWAAATAAAAAAAAAGCAACTCGTTTTTGAAAGACCTCAGCCCCTCCTCCCAAATTTAAGCAAAAGTATATCTAAAAAAGTATGTACATGTGACATAAATGAGTTGTTTATATACCTCGCACCATCTCTTTAGGGCTGAGGGAGGAATAACCAAAGGGTCAACTGTTGGTGTTCTCCTGGACCTGACAAAACACACTCTCACGTTTTTCATCAACAAGGAACAGCATGGCCCTGTGGCCTTCGAGAACATGGAGGGTGTGTTCATGCCTGCGGTCAGCCTCAACCGCAACGTACAGGTGAGCTCATCTTGCTCATAAGRTCCTCAATTTGTCTCCAAAGGGGGGGGAACATTTTTTTTTTTCCTGGATGTTCCATGACAAGAATAATTAAGATTCYCATTACACCAAATTCTAAATAAGTAAAACACTTGAGAGCATGCTGTTTACAAGTAAGTAATCAAGYCTGTTTCACAGCAGGCACTGTACTGTTTTTATTCCTCATATATTATTTATGATACTCGTATGAGTATTTGGATGTATCTCATGAGCACTTAACTAATCCTCTTTTTGGATGCTGTCTTTTCTGAATCATAACCAAGAAACAAAAATTAGACACTGAGACCTTTCTGTATTTTCCAGGTGACCCTAATCACAGGCTTAGAAGTACCAAAGAACATTAAATAACGACATCTGACCTGCGGGAACAAGGTGCGTCTGGGTTGTACCTCTGGCTTTTTTTTCTTCACGAGGCAAGCTGCTGCTCGACACCATTTGATTGGACATTAAAAGGACTCGTTAAAAATTTATCTTACATACTGTTTGTTTTTCCCCCCGCATTCCTAATGGAATCTCAGTGTGTACAATCAAAACTCGGTGTGCTTACAGTACTCACCTCATATAGCGTTCCGTACATGAGCAGCGAGCTGTGAAGGAAAGCTATGTCTGTTTATCCAAACTGTATACCCATTGTGTTCTTCGAAATCTCAGCTTTACCTCGTTGTAAATGTTTAGCCGATGTAGATACTGGTGAAATTCTGCTTGGTGAGCTTTCATTGGGGTCGGATCAACTAATCAGCCAAGTGACCAGCTTACTAAGTACAGTGTGATGTCTTTAATGCTTCATTTGGTTAGCATATTGAGTGTATGAAAGCTGTGTGAAGTTGGCCATACAGCAAGGCAAGCTACTAAACAATGCTGGGATATTTATCTAGCCAGCACATTAGTAAAGTGATATCTATTTGATGCACCATTATATTACATAATGTAACGTCCAAGGTCGTTAACATCTTCAGTATATACTGAAGATTTGCAGTCTATAGTCCTTAAATGGACTGATCATTGTTCTATACTTTTCTTGCCATTAAGATGATTTGAAACAATGGGTTTCAGCAGATATTGACCTAGAAAACCGTGGCGGAATCAAGAGTTTCTAGTTTCTCTAACCTCCAGATTTTGATTACTTGGTCCGATTAAGGAAACCTTTAGAGCCACAAAAAAAGGGTTTTAGAAACCTACAAGGTTCCACATAATGGAATAATGGTGGACATTGTTGTGGACTCCGTTACGTTTCGGACCCCAAAGCATTCTTCGGTTTGTCCCACTGGGGAAATCCTGAAGCATTCCACACAGAACCACAAAACATGACCGTTTTAATAAGCTACATCTCATATTCATCCGTTCTGTACTTCCAGAACCAGCACCAACATTTGGGGTTTGTAGACCTGAATTGGAGTGAGGATTGTTTATTTTATCATCAGGATGACTCTTAAACTATTGATCAAATGTTCTTCAGGGAAAAAAGCACTCCACTAATCAAGACCAATGATACTTGGTCTTCAGGCTTTCTAAAAAATAAAAAAAACTGAAAGAACAAGGTTACCTGCCAGTAGGCATTGTTTACAATTTTGGAAAAAAATGGTTACACCTGTACAGATCTAAAACGTTCTTTGGTTTGTTTCCACCAAGCGGAATGCGTCAAAATTCTAGAGAATAGAGCCTCACAACAGAGGGGTTTATATCCCATAACCACCCAAAGAACATATTGAGAATCTTTTGTTCTAAGACTCTAGTTGACCCTCTAAGACCATCGTTATTGGTACCATTGAACTGATCAGCCATAACATTATAACTGTTAACACTAAAACCACCTACTGTAGGTTTTGAGTTCCCTTTGTGCAGCTAGGGCAGCTCTGGCCCCTTGGGGCATGGTTCTGCAGATGTGCCGTGGTGTCTAGCGGTGGATCCTTTGGGTGCCGGGGGTTGGGGCTTCGGTAGATGAGACCTGTTTGAGCACCATGGGTTCGACGAGACTGTGGATCAGGGGAGTTTGGAGGCCAGTTCGGAAGTCTTGAGCTTTGCCTGCTGGGCCCAGTGTGTAGCAGGCTATGGTGTACTGAGTGTTCTGGTGCCTCTTGCTTTTCTGTGGGATTGGACTGGGTGGGCTGGCCTTTGGTCCTCTCAGGCATGAGTGAGCCTTGAGTGCCATGATCCTCTCACCAGCTTACTGGTGTATCGGTGGTGATCAGTGTTGTTCACATCATAATGTCATGGCTGATTAGTGTATTCTTCAGCACTTAAAGACCATGTCTTGGTTGCCTTTGCATAAAATCCAAGAAAAAGCTTACATCTAGCAATCGATATATTCTATGGATTAGTCCAAATATAGAAGCTTTACAGATTCTGCTTTGAGAGGATAAGAGGGTTATCTTTTAACTTAACCATCCAAAATAAAACTCACAGTAGTATACATAGGTTACACATGATCCCTTCGGTCTTTAAGGCTTTCTAGAAGGTCCCAGTTTGGTGGTAGGTTGAGCAAACTGGTGGAACCAACCAGTGTTGGTACCCTTCCACAGTAGTAGGCTACAAGGGAACAACACGTTACACTAATCTCAGGTTTAAATACTCAGCTGTTTGGTGCTCCGGACTCAGATTGAACTTTTAACACTGCCATAGTTAGCAAACCGTTAGTAGGCTGAATCTGTGTCTGGAATGCAGGACCCTATAAGACCGTCTCTGTTGCGGGTCTCTCAAAATTCTCAAGAACGTCATGTACATAATGGAAACGAATGATCTGAAAAAGTATCAAACGTGTAATATAGGGAATATAGGACTATCATTTGCTGCTCGTAGTTAGACAACATATTTTGTCCTTCAGGATTCGACACTGAAGCCTTTCACACTGTGATAGATACGGAACAATGCGAATAACATTCCAGAGTCATTTCTCAAATATCTTTTACTATGTTTGTCTATTTAATACCCTGTCCTTTTTTTTCTCTCATTGTGTGATTTCCAAGCTGTATAGTTTAGCAGAATCGTGTGGGAGAAGCGTGTTTTATTTTGCATGGTACACCGCTGGTAATGATGGAGTAACGACTTTAGCATGAGGTTTATAAACCTATCTTATACTCTTCTTGTATATAGTGTAAAAGTGTAATCAGACGCAAAGTCGAAGTGTGAAAGCTACAAGGTGTGCTGTGATTTCCTTTTTTGTTTGACCAACTGCTTAAGCCTTAAGCAAGAAAAAACAAAACAAAACAAAAAGCACAAGTGTCATAGGATCATACCAAACTTTTTACAGTTAAAGTCCAAATAAATAGCGCAATTAACATGAATTATTCAGATTTATAAATTGTTACAGAAGAAATTACCACAGACTTTTTAGACACAGTCAATTTTTGTAAGTTGTCGTAAGGTCCTCCGGGCCCGTCAGCACGTTTGACGTGTAAGCGACTCGGCAGAGGTGTACAGTAAATGTTTAACTCATACCGAGTTCTTGTCTCGCTCTGGAGACAAGGGTTCAAAAGTGAGAACTGCAACAGAAGGGTGGAGCAGTGGACTGGACAGTTAAAGGAGGAGTCGGCGATTGTGGAGAATCCATATTCCATATCCGTAGACACGCACTGCCAAGGCAGCGACACAGTGAACAGGGCTGCCTGATTAATATTCATATGAAAAAAATCCTCATCCTCATCCTGCACATGAGCTGGTACAGTGTTGTATGCTATGGTCTGCACCAGTTTTCCCGTTAATGAACACCAGATTTTTTTTCTGGTCACACTGAGAACGGACAGTTAGCGCACACCCGTGAGAAGAAATTCAATGAATTTAAAAAAATAAAAAAAGTACTGGGTTAGAATCGCTGATTGTTCCTCCAACTGCATGTTTAATGGGATAGTTCAAAAGATACAAAGATCGTGTAAATGCAGACAGTGTGTGTGTCATGTACAGAAGGTGAAAAAAATAAAAGAATTTTAATGATCAAAACGCACCCCGTTTCTCTAACAAGTAACAAACGCAGTTCATCTCTTCTGATCTGTGCAGTGAATTACAATCCTGTGTTTGAGTTTGCGGTGCTGTGATTCTTTTACTCTGTACATTTGTTTTTTTCCTACTCCTTCTCCTGCCAATGTGAACGTTTTTGTACCGCCGTGTGGCATTACGACTGCTTTGTAACTACAGCGTGCAACACAACAGCGTTGTCTGTCTTTTTTTCTTTTTCATAAATGAGTAAAACTGTGATGAGCGAAACAAGTCTCAGGGTTTCATTTCCATTCTTCATGTCTGGATTTCAGTTTGTTCACACACACACATATACACAAAATAAAAAATAAAAACTTACAAAACTCATGCTCCTGCAGTTAAGCCTGGGCAATGTGACGATACATCAATATTGTGATAAGATATTTTCATGTATCGGTGAGTTTATATCAAATAATGTGATATTTCTTGCCATAATTGTTCATCTCTACCCATCATGCACCACAGGTGAAAAGTGACTGGTGGAGATTCGGCTCAGTTTAAGCAGCACGATTCTTTTGATTCCATTCCACTTCCGCTCACTTTTTAATTTTCCTGTTTAAGTTCTGCATGTCCTTCGAGCTCAGAACCAGCATGCCGTTCTTGAAGCGGCCCACGTGTCCCGTCGGTTCTCCGCCCAAAGGACCGGATTTGCGTTTGAGGTTCCTGGAAACAAACAAGTGACAAAGTTCTTTGTTGGCCGTGTCAGAAGAAGCAAAGTTTTTCAGATTTGTGTAGAATGTGTACAAAGTTACATCACATTTATTACAATTACTGTAGTATAAGAACTCATTAGTACTGGAGCACAGTGTGAATTCAAATTCAACGCCATGTCGGAAAAGGTGGAATTTAATAGCAAGAACTTAACTTACTTTTGCTTTCCAGGCGTTTTTTTCTTCTTTTTCTGCGTATCCTGTGTGGGCAAGGCATACGAATAATGCACAGATCTCACATACACATCAACTGAAAGGCCTAAATCATACAGTATATCCCCCCTTTAACACACATGCACAAGAGATCACACACCACTTTGGCTTCGTCCTCCTTTCCTTTCGATTTTTTCTCCTTTATCGTTTGCTGGTACACTTTATAATTGACGTAATCCTTCTTTGGAGGCTGAGGAGAGAGCGAAAAACAGAAGGATGCGAGTGAATATATGAGTTGGAACTTTTGAAAAACATGGAGTAAATATTAAGAACAACAAAAAGAGCAAAAGTCTATCCTAGTTCTGAAAATGTTTCTTTTTTAATTACTGAATATTAAATTCCATAATTCCATGTGATGACCTCTGCTAATGTGTAACAATTTAATTGCTGTTAAGAATTTAACTGATTATGTTTGTCTTGCATAATGTTTCTCTGTAGCTCACAAATCTATTAACTTGTCCACCACAAGAGGGCACTCTGGCAGTTCAGAAAAAATAAAATAAATCATGGTTGAAACATGGTGATGCCTATGAAAAATCTGACAGGATTTCAAATGATTTAATTTAAACAGCTGATTAAAAACAATTAAACAATAAGTCTTGATTCTGTCTTGGGCTTGCTACAAGTGTCATTAAAGTAACTAGAAAACTAATAAATTTTCTGACATCATAATTTATTTATCAAAATCATGTGATCATTTTGTCCCACCCCTTTATGAAGCCCACTTTCTTTCCCTATAAGAATGATCAGACACTGTGTAAACTCGTACCCTGGCTCCCAGCATGATGGCTCTGTCCTGCTCGAACACTCTCTGCTGCTGCTTCTGGAATCCGGTGATGCCGAACCGATGGACATCCAGCCGAGCCTGCGGAGGAGCGAAGACGAACCCGAGAAGACACACACACACACACACACATAAAAACTTGTTCACTTTAATTTGGATGTTGAATATGTATTCTTAAAGCACTCCTAATTTAATGTATGTACCTTCTCCATGCTTAAAACATCTGGCTCCTTTTCCTTTTTCTCTTTCCTTGCAGCTGGCTAAGAGCACAAACAAATAATAGAAATATTCTTTTTTTTGTTTTCAGAATTACCATGTATAATCTATAAATACAGATTTATTATTAGACATATCTAGATTTCCTGCTCACCTTGATTTCTGGTTCGACTCGTTTTAATCGGTTCTTCTTCAGTGGATCCTGAAATGTGACGACTTCCACAGTTGGCGCTTTTCTTTCTAAACGCTCGGAGGCGCCAGGTGTCGAAGTCACATGACCCACGTGATTCGCCTGGTCGTTTTTAAAACTGATCTTTTTAAAATTCTCTTCCTGAACTGCTGTCACTTTTTCCTCCTCTTCTTCTTCTTGCTTCATCTGTTTTCTCTTTTTATGTTTTTTCTTTGATCGCTTGTCATCTGGTCCATCTCCTGATAAATTAAATAAGTATTAAATAAATTAAATCAGCTATTAAACTATAGTGATTCTTCCATCTAGCACTGTTTTCTTTATAACAATTTGCTTCATGATGACTCGTCAAAATAAAAAAAAAATCTAAGAATTCTGTCATGATTCATGACATGAATTTACGATGTGATGATTTTTTTCTAGAGATGGGGAACAAATTTATTTAGTAATGTGATTTCTTTTTGTGTGCCAATTCATGCATCAACTCCCAAATGTTGCAGTTCCTCTACAATCCCACAGGTGGAGCTCTAAACTATTCACACAGTGGCAGGAACAAAGCAGTCTGTGCAGGAGGAAGTAAGTTTGTTTAAAATTGTAATAACACCTTAAATTGTAATAAAATCATGATACTAACAGAATGAAAATGCAGATCAGCACCTGGGTATCGAGATTATAATCCACATCAAGAAACAAGGTATCATTTCTTTTTTTCTATTCTGATAAAACTCTATCATGCTCAACAAAATCTTCCATTAAGTTATTCTAACACCGATCAAGTATTCTAATTAAATTCTACTATGAAGTTTATTCTGTTTAAGTTTTATTTAATTCTAACAAAAATGATCCTAATCTAATCAACTTGGATTTTATTTTGATTAAAATATATATTCTGAGCAAATTCTATTCAATTCAATTTAAGTGTTTTTCTACTGTGCTAAAGTTTTATTATACTCTCTTCTGGCAGAACATCTGTTCTAGTTCATGCTGATACTTGTGACGGACTTGTGACTTCACTCGCTCGATTGTTCAGGACTGGAGTTTCCTACACTCTACCTGAGCCTCCAATAACGAACTGGAYTCAATTTTAAATTGATCACATCTCTTGTTATATTGAACTTCCAATCTCACACAGTATGAATGCAGATCAATCCCTCATTTGGGTAAAACAGGTAGCAGGATGAGTTCCCTGTTGAGTCTGGTTCCTCTCAAGGTTTCTTTCTATGACCATCTCAGGGAGTTTTTCCTTTCCACTGTCGCCGTCATTCTCGGCTTACTCATCAGGGACAATCTCATCATTTTGATTCATACATGTTCACTTCTCATACAAACTTATATAATTATTTTGATTGTGTATCGCTGCTTTGCGACAATGTCAATTGTTAAAAGCGCTATACAAATAAAATTTAATTGAATTGATACAATTCTATTTAACTCTAATCAAGTAATTATATAGGCAAATACTACAGCCAGGATAGTAATCTCTGAACTTTTTAATACCACGTATTCTAAACTTTTTAATACATTATATACAAGCTTAGTTTATACTAGATATTCTGATAAAGTTGAATTCTATGGTAATAAAACCTGGTTTATTATAATGAAATTCTATTATGTTCTACTGTGATACAAATGTGTTTATTCTCGTTTACTCTGCTAAAAGTCTAATCAATTCTAAATAAACTATTTGATAACTTTGTCGTATATTGTAACATATTGTTTTAGTTCATTTAAATGAAATTCTACTGTGATCAAAGTATATTCTAGTTAATTGTGATAAAATTCCATTCAAGTTTGATTAAAAAAAATATCCTATCCTATCCCATTTTAATAAGGTTGCATTCTATTGATCTTAAAAAACCTCTAGTTTATTCCAAATGAATTTTATTTACATAAAATATTATCTGCTTTAATAAAACAACTTTATTGTAATTAAAACATACTTTATTACAGATTATATAACAGGGAATAAAACTATATTCTGATTTATTCTACCCTAATATTTAACGTAATTTAAAAAAATGTTGAGTCCATTAAGCATATTGAATTGTATTCTATGTTGCAGTTAAAATAAACTAATTCGTTTTTATGATTAAGAATTAGGAATTGTATAAATATAAACATTAAAGCTAAGCTGGTTTAGCATTAGCAGACTGTTTTATTACACGGACACTAACCAAAATCATACAGCTGGTCCAGAATCTGGTCCAAAACATCATAATCCACGTCAAAATCCTCTTCGCTTTCTGTTTTTCTTCGCTTCATCTTAAAAGAAATAAACGGACAAAATAAACACACACGCACTTCTCACGTGTTCCACTGTTATAGCGTTACACCTACTTCCGCATTTCGCGCGATGTCCTCTCGCGGCCACCGTCCCAACAGCAGCGTTTCCAGGAAGTGTCACGTCTCCGGGGGTTGAATTCTAAACGGCTCGTCCTTTCTCTACAAGCGCACTTTATAGTGGTTAATATAATAGCGTTCCACAGCCTCACGAGGGCGCTAAATTTATGAAAGGACTGTATTTAGGATCGAGCCTGCTATTTTTTGACACCACCCATGTGTGGAGCTGCTAGCTTGGGAGATGTTTGAATTGAGAACTTTCAAGTGGATTTCTGGTGATTTGGAGAAATATTAGGTCACGTGGTTGTGAGAGTTGGGATGAAAAAATGGCTTCCAAAGTGATCTACTCGGTGAGRAAGGATCGATTAAGGGCTCTAGCTTGGTGTTTGTGGTGTAAGACCTGGAACTTGCAGATTATTTAACTTGTAAACATTGTTGTTATGATGCCATTGACTCAGTCTTGTCAAATCAATCAGCCTCAATTCTTGTAATGTAATGCATTTACTCCTAAACATGCTGTTCTTTAATATGATTTAATGCTCCATATGTGAATCATGTGCAGCTCAAAGATCCCATCCCCAAGAAAAGGGATGACTTCGAGGACATCCTTGAGGAGCGAAGGAACTCCAGTGACCTGAGATACGCCCTCAAGTGTTACGCACCTGCCGTGTACAGGAACCTGGTGCCGTGTAAAGTCAGCGTGCTCAAACACCTCATCCTGCAGTCCGAGTCCCTGAGATACGTCATCGATCAGGTATAGAGCCATGCACTTGTTRCGAAGCCGTAAACCCCAGGCCGAGGGGTTCATTTTAGGTTTCAGGTTCTCTTCTGGTTCTCCGCAGGTGTCCATGGAGAGCGGCGAGTCTCGAGAGGTCCTGCGGGAGGAGGCGTCCCAGGTGCTGGAGGAGATGGCTCACCGGCTGCAGCTCAGCACCGTCCGTTTCTTCGCCTTCATGCTCAGCAAAGCCTTCAAAGCGCTGTACCGCAGCGTACGGGTCAACGAGGAGGGCTTGCAGAGAGTAAGACCTGCTCGTCACGCGCCTTCAATAGGGTTTAGGTTATACTGATCCCAGTTTATAGGGTTTGGGTTATACTGAGCATCTGTCTATCAATCAACCCATTCGTGAACATCAATATAGTCTAATCTTTATCTATCCATCCATCCATGTACATAGAATATTTCTGTATAGTTTAATCTTTTTCTTTCCTTCACTTCGTCCAGCCATCCATCTACAGCAGTACATTCTTGTATAGTCTAATCTTTTTTCATCCATCTCCATCTGTATATTTCTTTATAGTCTAATTTTTTATTCATCCTTCCATCCATCCATCCATCCAGCCAGCCAGCTTCATCATTACAGTTCTGTATAGTCTAATCTTTATTCATCTATCTCCATCAGTATATTTCTGTATAGTCCAATCTTCTTTCCTTCCCCCACTCCATCCATTCATCCATCTACATCAGTACATTCTTGATAGTCTAATCTTTATACATCCATACACCCATCCAAAAACCCGTCCACCTATCCATCCTTGCATCCAGCTTCATCAATATATTTCTGGTTAGTCTAGTCATCCATCCATCCATATCAATACATTTCTGTATAGTCTAATCTTTAGACATCCATCTTTTTCTCCATCCACCTTTCATCTCTCCAGCCAACCACAAGTCTATATTTCAGTGTATTCACCCATCTGTATCTGAAATCTGTCCATCCATTCATCCATTTATTCATCCACACTTTTTTGCTCTGTCACGTCCATCTACAGTATTTATCTCTTCATTTGCATATCTATATATTTTTTCTATCGCCCTGTTCTTTCACAGATATCATCTATCTATTCAAGCTTTTATTCACCCACCCATCCATCCATCCATCCATCCATCCATCCATCCATCCATGTTTCCATCCATCTTTCATTATTTTATTTGAAATTGCAAGTGTCTAAACCATTTTTAACGTCAGTTACACAAGTGTCAGAGCGTTACTCACAAGTACTAACACTATCATCACATTTCGCTCTTTAGCTGGATGCATGACGATACTTAAACAATGCTAGGCTAGTCTGGACTTTTTTTTTTCTCCTTCACATTAACCTTGATGATGATGATGATGATGTTATCCCTCGTGGCCCAGCATGCCTAATGGGTTCTGTGGCATTATAATAAGTCCTCTGTATATGGATACATGAGTTGATGTGTGTATGGATTGTTGTTTCCAGCTTCAGCAGGCCATTCAGGAGCATCCGGTGGTGCTTCTGCCCAGCCACCGCAGCTACATGGACTTCCTGATGTTGTCCTACCTCCTGTTCACCTACGACCTGGCGCTGCCCGTCATCGCTGCAGGGATGGGTGTGTATCTCTCATGATAACAATGCTCAGAGATTACCGTCCATATGGTCAGATCGAGTTATGCGGGTCACATGATCACGGTGCTCAGCTAATCCTCGCTCTTCTGTTCCAGATTTCATGAGCATGAAGTTTGTTGGCGAGATGCTGCGCATGTCTGGAGCGTTTTTCATCCGCCGCTCCTTCGGGGGCGATAAACTCTACTGGGCTGTTTTCTCCGAATATGTCAAGACCATGCTGAGGGTATTAAACATCTGTCTGTCTGTCCTTTCATCCACCTATTTGTCTTTCTCTTTGCCTTTCTATTATATCTATACATAAAACTGTCTGTAAGTTTACATACACTCACCCTTTTATAAATCAGCCACACTTCCATCCATCCTTTCATCTTTTTATTCTTCTGCTAATTAATCTGTCCATCTAACCACACCTCCATCCATCCATTTAGCAACGTCTGTATGGTTTTATTTATCCCTCCATCCATCCAATCACAACTTCATGAATTCATAACTCCAACTACCCATTCTGTCTACAACCTTATAAAACCATAAGGCCAACTACCATCCATCCATTCATCCATCCAATCACAACCTTATAAAACCATCCATCCACATCTTTACTCCGTTCGTCTGTTCGTCCATTCATCCACCCATCTTATAAATCCATAATAAAGTACATACATTTATTCATGGCTCCATCCATCCATCCATTTCATTCTTCTGCTAATTAATCTGTCCATCTAACCACACCTCCATACATTAATTTAGCAATATCTGTATGTCGTCATGTATCCCCCCATCTGCTCTCGCATCCAACCACAACTTCATAAATCCATAATGCCGGACATTGATCCATCCAACCATCCATATCTTCATAAATCCATAATGTCATCCATCCATCCAATCAGAACCTTATGAATCCATTATTCCATGGATCCATCCATCCGCCCAGCCACATACAATAAATCCATAACGCCATACATGCATTCTTTCTTGCATCCATCTAAACACAATTTTATAAATCCATATCTTCACCCATCCACAACCTTATAAAGCCACAAGGCCGAACATTCATTCATTCATTCATCCATCCAACCACATCTTCATAAATCCATCACTACATCCGTCCAACCACAATTTTATAAATCTATAATGCCATACATGCATCCAGCCATCCATCCTTCTAACCACAACTTCATAAATCCATAACTCTATCCATCCACAACCTT
>QMIH01001178.1:106419-171589 GCA_003987875.1 Clarias batrachus | reverse complement strand
CCTACTGAAAGACACTTTTACCTCAGGCAGAGGACAGCAGGCCCACTCCCCCTGTTCAGTCTTACAGCATGTGCTTCCATCAGGACAAGACATAGTGTCGTCACACGGAACATCAGAACCTGAACACACAGAGCAAGAGGATGAGATTTAATTAATTAAAACCATGAACGCTTTATTCCCATAACTCAACAAAAATAGTTGTTACTGATATTTGATGAAGTACCCTTAGTTTCTGAAACCTTCTGTCCTCCGATTGGTCGACTCGGCTCATTCCTCAGCCAGGGCACCGAACCTGATGGGTCTTCACATGTTTCAGCAGCGAGGTTACACTTTGTATCTTTTGGACAGCAGTGAATATGGTCCTCACAACACACTGCCTGTGAAAATACAACAATGTTTAATGAATTATAGCTGAGCTATTAGTGATGCGTGACTGGCTATTTTTTTATGTTTGCAAACATACACCTACAGAAATTATGTTTTCCAAAACGATTTGTACCCTGTTTGAGTAAAAACAAAAACAACAACAAACATGTGGTTTGAAAGAAACTATAAGCAAAAGTCTGGGTTCATCGTTCTAATAAATTGACTGTGAACACAAGATGAATGGAGTATTTATATTGTGTATTGATCATAATCAATATGATGAGTAGAAAACACAAAGATGAAATTGTTTAAATGACTATACTGTACTGGACTGTGGACCGAAATACAAGTGAGAAGCCTAGAGTTAAATCAACGACTGGAATACAGACACATTTCTATCAGCCTCGCAGAATACAAGTGAAAGACAACGAGGTAATTTGAATATCATACTACACAGTGTAGTAACATAGCTATTAATATTATCCCTAAATTGATTAATTATACATAAAATTGTTTAATTTGACACTGAAATGTATTCAATAACAAACAGTTTTGCAATTATTTTGTAATTTACTTTACAAATAAATTAACAAAAAAGCTGTACTTGGTGACCAAAGACTCTCTTACATTGACCCAGATTTTTTCTTAACCTGTTTTGTCTCTTTTTATTTTTCCCATAAAAGACTCAGTAGCATAGTGAATGACCTGCCTGTACTCCTGTTTGTGATCCAGTTAGTTATTTATCATTGATAATAGTCTGAGTATATAAAGGAAGTTTTAGCAGTTAGTCTACTTAAATAACAGTTTTAATATTAGCGTTAATAAAACCTACTGAAAAACACTTTTACCTCAGGCAGAGGACAGCAGGCCCACTCCCCCTGTTCAGTCTTACAGCATGTGCTTCCATCAGGACAAGACACAGTGTCGTCACAGGGAACATCAGAACCTGAACACACAGAGCAAGAGGATTAAGATCAGTCCGGATTTAGGCCACATCACAGCACAGAGACAGCACTCGTTAAAGTAGTAAATGACCTCCTGTTAGCCTCTGATCAGGGTTTCGTCACTATACTTGTTACTTGACCATAGTGCAGCATTTGACACCACTGATCATAGTATTCTCGTTCACAGATTAGAAAATGTAGTAGGAATTAAGGGAATGGCCCTCTCCTGGCTCAGATCCCATTTGACTGATCGTTATCAGAATGTAGATTTAAATGGTGATTATTCTGTATGTTCTCTAGGGGAGTTTGGTGTTCCACAGGGTTCAGTTTTAAGCCCACTGCTTTTTTCCCTTTACATGCTTCCTTTGGGCAACATAATCCATAAGGATGGTTTTCATTGTTAGGCTGATGACACACAGTTATACATCTCAGCAAAACCAGATGAGAAAAACCAGCTTGCTAAAGTTGAGCAATGCGTAAAGGATATAAGAGACTGGACGCTGATTAACTTCCTCCTGCTTAATCCTGATAAGACAGAAGTTCTGGTCATAGGACCACATGCAGCTAGAAGCAAGATTTTAGATCACACTGTAACTTTAGATGGCCTTTCTGTTCTATCTAGTGCAACAGTAAAAGACCTCGGTATGATTATAGATTCTACTCTTTCATTTGAAGCTCATGTAGATAATATCACCAGGATAGCTTTCTTTCACCTCAGAAATATTACCAAGTTAAGGCATATATTGTCACTAAACGATGCAGAAAAACTACTTCATGCTTTTATCACCTCTAGGTTGGACTATTGTAACGTCTTACTGTCTGGTTGTTCAAYTAGGTGTATAAACAAGCTTCAGTTAGTACAGAATGCAGCAGCGGGAGTCCTCACTAAAAGGAGCACATCACCCCTATCTTATCTACACTGCATTGGCTCCCTGTAAAATTTCGCAGTGATTTTAAAATACTACTTTTGACATATAAAGCTTTAAATGGTCTCACGCCGCAGTATCTGAGTGCACTGCTAGTGTCTTACGATCCGCCACGCCTACTTCGATCAAAGGATGCAGGCTGCCTGTCAGTACCACGTATTATTAAAACTACAGCAGGGGGCGGAGCTTTTTCTTACAAAGCCCCAAAGTTATGGAATAGCTTTCCAAATATTGTTCGGGACTCAGACACAGTCTCAGTGTTTAAGTCTAGGCTAAAAACCTATTTATTTAGCGCAGCATGTTTGTAAATAGATTAGCCTTGGGTAAAGGAGCAGATCTGGGGGACTCATGGACGTGGAGTATTCTGGTGAACTGGTATGTTTAGATGCTGTCCTCCCCACTCTCATTGATCACTCAGGTTTGTTGATAGTGAGGTGATTGGCTGCTTTACATCTCTGTTCCCCCTCATGTCTTTGTTTCCTTCTGGCTCTCCCTTTTAGTTATGCTGTTATAGTTAGTCCTGCCAGAGTCCCTGCTTGCACTCTACAATAAATATACATTCACCTTATACATTATGTGACTGTGAACATATCTAACTGTTATCTCTCATCTTCTCTTCTGCTCTCCCCTCGCCTGTTCTCCCCCCCCCCTCCCTTTCCCTCTCTCTGTCGAGCTACACATTTCGTTCCTGAGCTGCCAGTGATTCAGACCCCCTTTGCCCTCTGGACATGTCTGACTCATTCTGGTGCCCAGCTTCTGGCTAAAGATCTCATCACATGGACAAATGTCTCTTTGAGTTGCGTCTGTCTGGGGAAGGTTTCACTCTACCATGAAGATGGTTCTGGCCATGACTGATGTTGACAGCTGTTTCTTTGAGGACTTGACTTGGTTACAGTCGCTCGATAGTTCAGGACTGGAATTTCCTACAAGTCTATCTGAGCCTCAAATAACTACCTGGACTCCATATTAACATCAATTGTTATACTGAACTGGCTGCCACCTAACACACAGTATGAATGCAGATCAATTCCTGCGTTCAGGTTCACCCAAATGTGGATGGGTTCCATGTAGAGTCCGGTTCCTCTCAAGTGTAAACTCCCTGAGATAGCAATAAGAAGGAATTTCTTATTGCTATCTCAGGGAGTTTTTCCATGCCTTTGTCGGCCTCGGCTTGCTCATCAGGGACTATCTGACCATTGCGACAATGACAATTTTTAAAAGAATTATACGAATAAAATTGAATTGAATTGATTAGATTTTAATTACTTAAAACCATGCATGCTTTATTCCCATGACTCAACAAAAATTATTGTTACTGATATTTGATGAAGTACCCTTAGTTTCTGAAACCTTCTGTCCTCCGATTGGTCGACTCGGCTCATTCCTCAGCCAGGGCACCGAACCTGATGGGTCTTCACATGTTTCAGCAGCGAGGTTACACTTTGTACCTTTAGGACAGCAGTGAATATGGTCCTCACAACACACCGCCTGTAAAATACAACAATGTTTAATTAATTATAGCTGAGCTATTAGTGATGCCTGACTGGCTATTTTTTTATGCTTGCAAACATAAACCTAAAGAAATTATGTTTTCCAATACATTTTCTACCCTATTTAAGTAAAAGCTAATTTTTTTTAATTATTCTTTATTTTACCAGGAATGTCCCACTGAGATACATTATCTCTTCTTCCAGAGAGTCCTGGCCAAGGTCGCAGCAACAAAGTTTAAAAGTTTCAATATATATACACATAAAACATACAATGTTAACACATATAAACATACAGACATTCCAAAAAAAGCAATTACATAAACAAACACGGACTAAACGACAAGCAAATGGGAATTACAAAATGTCAAAAAAACAAACAAACAAACAAACAAAAAGAGAATTATGAACAAGAAAAGAGAAGACGAAGGAAATAATTAAAAATATATGTGTATATGAACTAAAGAAGTATGAAAAACGATGACATTGTTGTATAAGAACTGAGTTTAAAAGATGTTTGTAAACATTTAGACAGGGTAGGGAGTCCAAATTTAGGATATTTTGTAATGAATTCCACTCATGTGGTGCATATAAAGAAAAAGTAGTTTTGCCAAACTCTGTCCGTGCTATTGAAGAATGAAGAAGGAGTTTTACTGATGAACGTGTACTGTAAGTGTTAGTGCGAAGTGTCAGCAGATTGCATATGTACTGAGCTAGTTTACCCATTAAAGCCGTTGCAATAAATGGTAGGCAGTGAGATTTCCTTCTAAGGTGCAATGATGTCCAGTGCACCAGGTCATATAGATTACAGTGATGTGTTCTTGCTGCTGCACCAGTTACAAATCTCAAAGCAGAATGATAGACAACATCCAGCTTTTTTAGATGGAATGATGATGCATGCATATATTATTATGTCACCATAATCTAATACTGAGAGAAAAGTGCTCAGTACTCATCGCTTTCTGGCAGTGAAGGGAAAGCATTTTTTTAAACGTTAAAAAAAAAAAAACTAATTTAGGACGAAGCTTTCTCAGTATACTTTCTATATGGGCTCCAAATGACAACTTGTCATCAAACCAGTAAAAATCATGAATTTTGTTTTTTTGGCATTTAACACCAGTTTTAATTTAAGAAGGGTCAATTGTAAAGAGTTGAAAGCATGCTGTAAGTAATCCATTGCTTCATGCAATGATGATGCAGTCGTATAAAGAATTGTGTCGTCAGCATATAAATGGGTTTTTGCTGGGTCTAAACCCATGCACATATTTATGTAAATGGAGAATAAAAAAGGCCCCAAAATTGAACCTTGAGGCACTCCAGTTTTTACCGTAAGTAACATGATAATCTAAAATCTTCTATAACTAAAGTTCTTCCAATTAAATAATTGGAGAACCAGTCCAGAACAGTGTTACCAAAGGCTATAGCCTGTAAACTTTGTAAAAGAAGACCATGGTCAACTATGGCCTTGTCTAAAAAAATAAATCATGTGCTTTGAAAGAAATTATAAGCAAAAGTCTGGGTTCATCTTTCTAATAAATTGTCTGTGAACAAAAGATGAATGGAGTATTTATATTGTGTCTTGATCATAATCAATATAATGAACAGAAAACACAAAGATGAAATTGTTTAAATGACTATACTGTACTGGACTGTGGACCGAAATACAAGTGAGAAGCCTAGAGTTAAATCAACGACTGGAATACAAGTGAATACAAGTGAATACATTTCTATCAGCCTCGCAGAATACAAGTCAAAGACAACAAGGTAATTTGAATATCTAATCACACTATACAGAAGAGTAACACAGCTAACGACACATAATGGGAAAATAACATAAAAGTAACAATTTCATTAATTATTAATATTATCCCTAAATGTATTAATTACACATAAAATTATTTTAATTGACACTAAAATTCTATTATTTTGTAATTTACTTCACAAATAAATTAACAAAAAAGCTGTACTTGGTGAGCAAAGACTCTCTTACATTGACCCAGATTTTTTCTTTTCCTGTTTGGTCTCTTTTTATTTTTCCCATAAAAGTCTCAGTAGCAGAGTGAATGAYCTGCCYGTACTCCTGTTTGTGCTCCAGTTAGCTATTTAGCATTGATAAAAGTCTGAGTATATAAAGGAAGTGTTAGCAATCTGAATACTTAAAGAACAGTTTTGAAATTAGCGTTAATAAAGCCTACTGAAAGACACTTTTACCTCAGGCAGAGGACAGCAGGCCCACTCCCCCTGTTCAGTCTTACAGCATGTGCTTCCATCAGGACAAGACATAGTGTCGTCACACGGAACATCAGAACCTGAACACACAGAGCAATAGGATGAGATTTTAATTAGTATGAATGCTTTATTCCCATAACTCAACAAAAATTGTTGTTACTGATATTTGATGAAGTACCCTTAGTTTCTGGAACCTTCTGTCCTCCGATTGGTCGACTCGGCTCMTTCCTCAGCCAGGGCACCGAACCTGATGGGTCTTCACATGTTTCAGCAGCGAGGTTACACTTTTTACCTTTAGGACAGCAGTGAATATGGTCTTCACAACACACCGCCTGTAAAATACGACAAAAACTTAATTAAACAATAATTTAATTATCTGCCAGTATTGGTATGTGGCTCAGACTGATTTTGACCCAAAGCTAACCTTGTTCATATTTTTTATTAACATTTAACACATTACCATATTATCATATCTTATTTCTATTTTCGTGCACTGTCTTATATCAATTACACATTCTCTATACCACTTATCCTGTACTGAGTCATGGGTACTGGAGCCTATAACAGGGAACTTGGGGCACGAGGCTGGGCACACCCTGGGCAGGGTGCCAATCCATTGCTGCCCACACATTCTTACACACAGCCTTACTATAGGCAATTTGGAAATACCAGTTAGTCTAATATGCATGTCTTTGGACTGTGGGAGGAAACCAGAGTACCCAGAGGAAACCCACCAAACTCTGCCCTGGAGGTGCGAGGCCACAGTGCTAACCACTACACCACTGTGAAATCTTGCCTCCCTTGCTTTGTATTAGTTTATCTTTATTGTATTTAATCTAGTGTTATGTTGTCTTGTTGTATCTGGTCCGTCTGGTAGGTTTTAATTGTAGACTTTTTATAATAAACATTGAAATCTCTATACGGATGCGCTAATTATTATTATTATTATTATTATTATTATTATTATTATTATTGAGTGATTTAGAACTTTTAGGACTTTTTACAATATTGTTTTCCAAAATATCAACTCTCACTCTTGTATCAACTGACTGTCTTGTTTTGTACTGAACTTACAACCAATTCAAACTATTCAGCACCTTGCAAAAGTATTCAACCCTTGCTTAAAAGTCTTCGCCTGAATTACAAATGACACATTCCCGATATGTTCTTAAAGTAAGCCTTCAATGGTTATTGGTTAATAAATTAATTCTTATATTAATCAAGTAAAATGTTGCCTACATGTTGGTGTATGTTTCTACCAGCTGTACATACCATTGTTTGCGATTTTCACAATTCTTTCTAAACAATTTCGCAATCATTCTTTTGTTATTATTTTTACCCTCATAAATTAATTGTAAATATGTTTTATACTGACACTGAGATTTAATAATTAACGAATAGCTAAACAGTGCTAAAAATACAACAATTTAAGTCCCGCCTTCATCCTCTAGATTTCTAACCAATCAAAGATGAGGATAAATTCATATAACCTATTATTTTTACCCAAGCTTTACATAACACAAGTTTTTTTTTTCTTATATGATTTTTTCTCATTAGGTCTCTCATTTACCCCTTTGGAATTTTCTTCAGGATCAATAAGGTAGATCTATCTATCTATATATCTGTCTATCTGTCTGTCTGTCTTTCTTCTGTGAGTATGTGTTGAATACTTATACAAATTTGGATTTTTCATTTTTTACTTTTCTTAAAAAAAAAATTCAAATGGTTAAAAAAATTCACGGGTACGAGACGTTTGCAGCAAAAATATGGTCAAGAAAAAAGTAGTTTTAATTATCATTTGTTATTCTGGCAAATCTCATACATTTCAGGCGATTTTTAATAATTTTGTAAGCCACTATATACACTATGTGAGCCAAATAATATGTATTTTGCTTCTACTCCAAAACAATGTACTAAAAGGAATTTTACCTGAAGCAGAGGGCAGCAGCCCCATCCTCCCTTTCCATCTTTACAGCATGTGTTTCCCTCAGGACAAGCCACAGTGTCGTCACAGGGAACTTCAGAGTCTAAACACACATCATACATGGGAGACATGATATGTTTCTTTCCCTTTTAAACAGAGCAAATAATACGAGGGGGGGGGGGGGGGGTGTATACTCCCCTGCTACACTATTGCACTTATTTCGGTGTTTCACTAGTGCTTGGACACCATCAAGGTAAACAGTTTTCTCACTATGCTCGAGACATCCTTCTTCACGTCTAAAATGCTGAACTTACAGGAACTCCTTTAATGGCTCAAACATGTATAAATGGCTCGGAGCGAGGTCAGGACTATAATAAGGGATGTGGCAATAACACACCGCCGAGTTCCTGTAATGTGCACATGTTGTAGGTGAATGATTGTGTGTACACTTCCCACAGACTGATGCATTTGTTCAAGTCAAGCTGATAACAAGTTATCTATTGAATTTTAAAGATCAAGCGTTCCACTCTCTGAATGTTCATGGGAACGATTGTATTAGGCTCCGAGGTCCTTGGCCAGGATTGTCATTCACAATCAGTTACATACAGCCCTCTTTTAAAGGTCTTTAAGAACATAAATGGAAAACATAGATGGAACATAGGCTAACATAGGTTAGCACTATTGCAATACACCTCCATGGTCCGGGTTCAGTTCCCACCTCGGGCCTGTGTACATGGAATTTGCATGTTCTTTCTGTGCTTGGTGGGTTTCCTCCGGGGACCCCAGTTTCCTCCCACAGTCCAAAGATTAAGATGCAGATTAGGCTAATTGCTGTTCCCAAATTGCCCATGGTGTGTGAATGATGGTGGGAGTGTGTGTACTGTATGTGTGAGTGTGCCCTGCGATGGATTGGCACCCCATCCGGGGATAGGCTCCACGCCCCCCGCATCCCTGTACACAGGATGAGCGATATAGACGATGAGTAAGTGAGTGAGATAGAACATAACGATGCTTGCGGCTTAATAATTATAACTTCATCTACAGAATCTCTACGTCCATTCTATTAGGCTAAAGATACCTCATTATTTTTTTAGGCTGCAAATAAAACAGGAAACAGCAATTTAGGGGTCCAAGCACTATGGTAGTAAAAATGATCCCTTTTGTTTGGTTTCAGGCCAGAACAGGCCAGATTGCTTATACAGGGAACAAAAGAAACCAAACCCACAACAAGAGGAAGTAGCTGTGACAAGTCATTCACGATACTTTCAATTTGTAACATTCGTTACAAGGGAATGTAGTTGAGCAACACTGCCATTGCTAAATAAAATTACCAAGAAATCGACATTGGAGATCATTCTTGGAGTAACTGCTACGACTCTACGCTGGGAAAAGATTTAGGACAATTCATTTAGAAAAGACAGAAGAGTACCAGGAATGACCTTTTCCATATTTTCACCTCAAATTGTTCTTCCTTTCCAACAGCCAGTTCTCTCGCTATGATTGCAAGGACATCGATGGCACATGATCTCTTATTTTAATAAGCTGTAACAGTGTTAAGTTCTGTCTTTGGTAATGAGGTGAAAGTGTCAGAACAAGTGACAGAACAACTCATTAACAGTTGTTGTTATGCAGCATGTTGTGTGCCAGCGCCTTACATGTGTGCTCCTCCCAGGCAGCCCTCTGGCGAGCAGGAAACTTGGCCCACATTGGAAATTCCTGATTGGCAGAAGACAGACACTTGGCACTTTTTACATCACAAACGCTGTCCTCGGGACAGCAGTGCACTTTATCATCACAGCACACGGCCTGGGAAGGAAACCAATCAATTAGTCCTGTAAGATTTTTACACAATTGTCATTTTATTTGCTAAATCTTACTACAAGTATATGAAAACATGGATCATGAGGTTCCTTAAAGATAGACTTGATTTGTTTTGGGATGACGCTAATAATTAAGAGGCTGTGATTAACCAGGTTAACCAGGGTGTGTTAGAGTAGATGCGCAGAAGCAGGTTTAGCTAGCCATGTTTTAACAGTTTAGACGCTAGTATTCAAGTAGCATGATCAGTACTCCGATCAGTATCAGAGTTACAGTAATAATGGAGGGTTTGGTGTTCATGCTCTCAAATAAACAAGGTATTGATTTATACTAGACACTGCTACAGTAACAAATTAAATCGGATCAATGAGGTAGGAGCTAGCTCTTCCTTGGGTTTCACACAATTTTAAGCACATTAGCAATGTTTGAATGAGAAATTCCTCTGGATGTCTGTGACAGTTTCTGAAAACCGGTCTTAACTTTCAGGTATCATTAAACAATCTTACCCTGGGCATTGGGCAACAACCCCATCCTCCATCTGCAGCCTCGCAGCATGAGGTCTCCACCGGGCACTCAGACGTGCCATCAGCACACACAACCGCCCGGACCGGTTCTGTCAGTGAGAAAGAAGATAAGTTCAAGTCAAGTCAAGTCAATTTTATTTATATAGCGCTTTTAACAATTGACATTGTCGCAAAGCAGCTTTACACAAGAAAAAGAAGATAAGTCCAGGACTAGCATGCAAGAGCATGTGCACATACTGAAAGAAGATTGAGAGATTACAAGGATGATGAAGCACGCAAGTCAAAGCTGTCTCTGATGATAATCTACAAAGATCATTTCTGCAGTATCTTTTCAGGGTAGGATTTGTCAAACTGTATCCCTCACCCGTCTTTTTCACACAGGAAGTGCTGTCGGCGGTGCACTCTCGGTCATTCGGACAGCAGTGTTTCCCATCTGAGCACACGATACCCTGAGAAACACAAACCAACTTTATGTCCTGCTGTTTTATTACAATAACATCACGTAGGTTTCTCTGTGTACAGTAACCTTTAATGTTAGTCTCTGTGTTAACGTACCTGCGCTACAGGACAACAGCCGTACGTGTTCGACACCTTCAGACAGGAGAACTCCGCCGGGCAGAACGAGTTATCCGGGCAGACGGTGTCGTACATGTTATTAGCGTCAGAGGAGCTGATCATCCTGAATGACTGGAGAAGTGACGAGACAAACTTGTGACAAACTTTATACAGTGCAAGTAATATCTAACTGCAGCTTCACAAATCAAACCCTGTCCTGGACAAAGACTGAACTCAGCTTTAGCATTAGCATGAGCAAGAACGTAATGTCTGCTTTCATATGAGTTTTGTTGTTAAGATAAATATCATATTTGTAATTTCCTTCCTGATCAATAATCTATCTATCTATCTATCTATCTATCTATCTATCTATCTATCTATCTATCTATCTATCTATCTATCTATCTATCAAAATCACACAATTACACAATATTTAGTGTAAGAAATTGACTTCTGGGCTAAAGTGTTAAGGTAGCTAATGTTACTAATCTATTATATTAGATTATATTAAATTTGTTATAAATGCTCTTGAAAGCATACCTTTAGCATTTGTTTATTATTAAACGTACATTACCAGCACCGGCTAACTTAAGTACACTTAAATGTGCTCATTTTAAATAATCTACTATATGAATACATATTTTAAAATGTTTATAGCTGTACTTTTATAAATTGCTCAATTATAAAATTTCAAACTGCCTCCACATGCTCCTGCTACAACAGTAACATTTGCTAACTTTGTTAGCTTAGTTACCTGCTAGCAATCTAGCCTGTATTTCCCACAGCTGTGTCTATTAAGTTGCTAAGGTAGTGCTACTGCTAACCTAGCTTAGCTGTGCTGAAGAAGGTTCTGTTTTGAATGTAAATATATAAATTTAGCAACAAATCCAAAGCTAGTAATTATAATAATAAAGCTCTCCAAAAGATCTACGAATTAGCAGGTGTTAGTCAGGATAGCTAATTGGCTAAAGCGTTTGTAAGAGCGCTAGTGTTAAGGTCACATGAGAGTACTGTATGTTAGTGAACTTTAATTACATATCACGGCTTTAATTACAAAACCACATCATTCTTTTTGGTGTGGCAGGTCACATGGCTGGACTTTTTCAAGGATCGAGCTACTTCTCATTCATTGTTTCAGCTGGACACGGCTGCTCAAATACAAACTGCAAATTCTGCTTTTAGGAATGAATCAGGTGATGCATCGTGAAGCGAAACTCGCTAATGAAGAAGTAGAAGGCGTGATGTGCGCGAGTGGTTGAGTTGCGGTAACGGCCGCAGGTTATTTTCTCACTTTGTCAAGGTCGGACTTTCCTGAAGAAACTCTCTCGGCCCATGGGAGCGAGTGTGTAGCGTTTGTGCACCGGGACTCTTTCACCCCACACGACATGCCCTCGGGGCAGCAGTGTAAGTGGTCCTCACAGCACTCGGCCTGCACACAGACAGTTACACACACAATCACATTCACAATCATACACTGTACACAATCTGTCAGTCCTGCTAAAGAAGGCGGAGCTTATTTGTCGGTCAGCCCTGGTGCAGGAGGCGTGGCCTGTGACCTCATCTACTCACCTGATGGAATGGACAGCAGTTGAATTCTCCAGACTGAATCTGGCAACATGTCTGCTCGTCCCCACAGCGCTGCTGATCAGGACACCTGGAAGCGGCCACCAGGCTCAGCAAGAGCACGCCAGCTGTCAGCCTCAACATCTGCAGAAAACCAAGAGAAAAAGAAAAGAGAGAGAAATCAATTCAACAAAAACTTTAAATAACCAGACATACCCTAGTCTGATTGACTTCCCTTCGGTCGACTGAGTTGAGGGAACATGCAGGGAACGTCGAAACTAACACCAGCTTCTGCATTTATTGGATTCTCTTCTGTTTTTTTTATGGGGAGGGTTCATAAAAAAAACACTGAAGTTGGGCTGGGCAGGAAAGGAACGAAGCGGTCAGAGCCGACTGAGTGGGAATGTAAGCTTTACAAAGCTGCATGAGAACTGCACCACGTCCCACACACTCCCGAGGTAATCGCCCTGGGATCACAGCACATATCTGCGTTCAAGCGCTACTCATTAGCAGCAACACGTTGCATGTTCAAATCACACGTGAGGATCTCCTGCACTGTCCCGTCCGCCACACAGACAACAGCAGCAACGTTGTGGATCGTTCTCCGACGATCATCATGCACACGTTCCGCATGCTTTTGACACTTTTGGAGGGTTGAGCTCGTTGAAGGTCATCTTGATCTCTCGACGTTTTCCAGTGATGTTCTTCCGCTCTTGAAGCATGCGCGCCACTTGAAACACCTCGAACGTCTCATTGCAGCATCGCCGTAAACTCGCCGAATCGAGTCAAACGTCCCGGTGACAGATTTGCCCAGTTTCATGCAGGATTTCATGTTTGCTCTTTGTGCAGTCGCACAGCTCCCCATGTACACGGACGATGCCCTAGTTATTATAGTTAGATATATTTAGGTATAGTTAAATAAAAAAACAAACCAAGCCCTTGTTTCAATAATAAGGAAACCTCACAGAGTTAATGTCATGAACTTTATGAAGAGAAACACAACCGCTGTCATAACTGCATTCACTTTTATTTATAGGACAGTTCCACTTCCACTTTTTTTTTATCATAAAACAGACAGTCATGAGGACAGCACACACACACAGAGGAACTGCACACACTCTTTCTACCTCACTTCTGCTTTGTGACTTTATTTCATCTATGTTCCAAGTTTAATCAGCATTACTAAATAATTCTAACTCAAACTTGATTTGTGACATACAGTACTGTACACACCCATACACAGTGTAATGTGCAGTGTAAGACTTATACGACCGGTGGGGGGAGGATAGAAAGACAGAAAAATATAAAATGTACAAATTAAGCATGGTGTGCGTTATAGTAAGATATGGCGAGTACAGAAGGTATGACAGGAGCGGTTTGAGTGGAACACGAGGTTTTATTGCTTGTGAAATTCCCTGGAAATTCCCACACTGAGCTCTGTGAGGTTTTAGTGTGATGGTAAAACAGTAGGAAAGTGCCAGAGCAGTACGTCATGAGGAAGTGCTCGAGACTGATACACAGCATGGATGAATCTTTTTAGAAAAATTGTAAAATCACACTAAGCAGCTATTATTACTGCTGCTACTACTACTAATATTTCATATGACGTCTTTCTCCTACACCAGGTCACAACTCAACACGAAACAAACTGATAAAGAACTGCAAAACAAGTTAAAAGAAGAAGTGGAGACTAAAAAGTTTAAAAATGACTGATGATATGAGCACAGAGAGGAACAGCAAAGCCACGGCAAGTCAAATCAAACGGACATTACAGTGAGAACAGCTGTGGTACGGGATTAATCCGCCGGCTCTTGAACCTGCAGTAACACACACCGTGATGCCGCTCACCTTTAAGCGAGTCGTTCTCGAACCCCGAGAGCTCCCGAACACCACCGGTCTCCGTCTACAAGAGAGGACAGGTCAGAGGACAGCTCAAACTCAGCAGTGTGTGTGTGTGTGTGTGTGTGTGTGTGTGTGTGTGTGTGTGTGTGTGTGTGTGTGTGTGTGTGTGTGTGTGTGTGTGTGTGTGTGTGAGGTCTGTTATTTAAGCATTTGGACACATGATGACTGTTGATGACAGCTGCTGTGAATCGGATAACATCAAAGACGTCCGTTTAACTTTCAGTTTGGAACTATTTTTCAACCGTGACGAGACGGGTGGGAGGGACGTCTTTTTCAACCATCATCAAGCGTCCAAATGTTTGCTGAGATTCTTTTCAGTCAATGACACAATTCATAGAGCTAGAACACTAAAAATTACAACATAAACACACACACACACACACACACACACACACACACACACACGGGATGTTCGAATCACACCAGGACTTGTAGGTTCGTGTAGGTTCTCATTGTGCCACATGGGCAGCTCTGTGCTCTTGGGGCGTGGCTCTACAAGAACTCTGGAAGGGGGGGGGCTGGGGGGGGGTGCTGTGGTATCGGGTACACATGAGACGTCATCGGTTTGGAATCTGGGGAGTTGGGAGGCCGGGTGGTGGACTGGGGCTCGCTGCTCGAGACTCTGGTGCGCTGAATGTTTTGGTGCCTTTCAGTCTTGACTTTGGACTTTGGATTGGCCAAGACAGGTTGTCTTTTGGGCGCGTGGGCATGGGTGAGCCTTGTGTCTTAGTGTTATGGCTAACCGGTATATACAGTATATATATATAAGTTCTCAAAAACACTGCTGTTTATTTCTGGATTATTATTCGATAGTATTACCAGCTGTTAATGCACTTGTTACTTGTATAGTAACAGCTAGATTCAGTGTGACTTGTATATAAATCCACACATTAACAAATCATCATTTATAAGGGGCAGTGGTGGCTCGAATGATTGAAGCTCTGCGTTACTGGTCAGAAGGTCGGCGGTTTGAGGTGCCACTGTTGATCCCTTGAGCAAGGCTCTTAACCCTATGTGCTCCAGGGGGCGCTCTATCCTCTCTGACCCCAGCTTTCTAACTGGGATATACAAAAATATAATTTCACTGTGCTCTACGGTACATGTGACAAAATATTGAAGCCCTCTGTAAGGAGACACGTATTTATTCAACATTTATGGAAAGAGGCTCCAGTTAACATTTTTTGAGTGGTTTGTTTTTCTTCATTAGAGCAACTTGTATTTTTATTTTTTAAGAGAGTTTAAAAAAGAAATGAGGAATTGATGTGTGTTTCAATGACATTTAAGGAAAGTGAGTGTGATTGTCATTGTTGGTGAACCTCAGCAGTTATAACATGAATAAAAAACATGAGCGCGCGCTATTACAGGAAACTAATCATCGGCGACAGTAACTCTGCTTCATGCTCACCTTTCATGTTACTGATTCATTTTCTATAAAGGCACAACTTTATGTGTTTTATTCCTTTACATATTCATCCTGCTCGATACTGTGCTGGTTAAAAGTGTAAAAAAAAAAAAAAGTATTGCATGCTACAAAAAAATATGACAGGATGCTTGCTTTTGGAAAATGCAATTTCACTGCTTTCACTTCCTGACTTTGTTTTGATTTCAGCTTCCTGTGTATGTTTGACCTTGATTTTTAACAAAAGTGTATCTTCCAGGTAGAGGTGAGAAAGTGAAGAAGAAAAATGAGGAATCAAAAATAAGTTAGGTATTAAACTGATTTTTTATGTATTAATTGATGTTTTGAATTTTTGACAATTTTGTCACGTTTTCGCAAAAACCAAAAGAAGTAACACAGATTTAACTAAAGTCAAAGTTTGTGTGAAATCTGTTTAAAAAAACACTGATTTTTATTACTGGACTGATAAAAGTATAAATAAATTTACTATTAAATTTCTATTAAACTATTCAAATATATTATACTCTATAGATGTTTTTTTGTTTGTAAATGTATTTGTAAGGTTGGAAAATTCAATTCAATTCAATTTTATTTCTATAGCGCTTTTAACAATGGTCATTGTCTCAAAGCAGCTTCACAGAAATGAAAAGAAAATGAAAAGAAGACTTATGGAAATGTATATATGTTTAAGAAAAATCTGACTAGATAATGAGATTGACCCTGATGAGCAAGCCAAGGGTGAAATGGGCTTATATTCACCGCAGAGCTTCATGAAGATATTCGTGTTTAAAAAGGTCATTGACGCTGACGGAGATATATTGTGAAATTTTCCTGTTACCATCAATCAATCAAACAAATTCTGAGTCCAATCAATTATTACATTTAGGCATTTGGCAGATTACATCACCGCATGATGTGTTTACAGTAACTAATATTACATAAACATACACTATTGATCTTCTGCAATCACGTGACTACCATGACATCAGTCGTGAAGTAAAGTACAGTGAACTGACATTAGACTACTATGTGTTTTCATGGTGTATTTCAGACGCAAAAAGAACAACCGAATAATCACCTGATGATCACGTGAGGACCTGCAGGATTTCCTGCTGCTTCAGTCACACAGATAAAAGACATTTCCTGGCAACTTGATAGCTTCTGCTCTGCTGATTATCTTTTATGTGCAGTGTGCTGTGGTGGACTTGTGGTTTAACTGGCATCCGGTAAGTAATGTCCATTTTTTTCATCAAGACACACCTGACCATCACACCCAGACATAATTCCCCAGTGCAGGAACATGAAGAGCGTTAGGTTTAAGGTTGTGACCTGTACAGAGTCCTGACTAAATTGAATCCTAATGAACCATCAGCTTTGGCAAGAACTGGGACTGGAGCAGGAAGTCGACATCCTGACATCAGCGCTTGAGCTCACTAATGCTTCAGTAGGGTGTGTGGATGAACTCAACACACTTCAGCATCTAGTGTACAGCCTTCACAGCAGAGAAGATCAGAGCGAAGTGCGTTTAAACAGTGAACACGGGGGAATAAATCTGGACGGGACGTTCAACAGGGTCATGTTAGTGCGATGGGCAGGGGTGCATATACTTCTGTCTCTCACACCGTTAAACCAAAAACAGAACTGATTCAAATAACAAACCTGAACGTTAAAATACCCACAGGTATGACCTCATTCACTGCAAGAAACTAACGTTACTTAATTAAAATTTTTTGAAAGATGTTTGTCAGCTGAACACTTCAAAAAAATCATATTTTGAAAATACATAAATAAATACCTAAATAAATTAATAAGTTACAGTCAGTTCTGTGTGTGAGTCTCAGATGATGTGCAGCGGGTTCAATGCAGAAAAAAACACTCATTTGAATATTTCTACAAACATTAACATATGAAGGAAATTATATATATATATAAAAAACTAAGGCACCGTTAATTAATGATATATCTGAAATTATTGTTTCAGGAATAAAAGAAATGGAAAAAACAAACAAAAAAACATGTATATATAACATACTTATATATTGTACTGTATATGTATGAACAATAATTTAGTTTCCACATTAGGATAACAAATATATTATATAATTTATTATTGAGAAAAAATCTGTCACTTCTATGCATGTCTCTATGATTGTAAAAGCTAAATATTACTTTACAATAAAACTTTCTTTTTTATAACAAGTAAAGATTAACTTAAAATATTCCAATAAACTGTTTTTTTGCTTTGTGTGCGCGCGCGTGTGTATAAACATTAATATTTATTATATCATGAATTTTAACTCTTTATTTTTGACTTTCTGATTCAGATCAATGCCGTATGTTAAACATTGTGTATAAACTCCGTGACTCTTTAATCTCTAACGATTTATTCAAGGTCACGTGACACTTAATAACTTTACCCTTCAGTCCACGCGCATGAGACCTGAAGCTGCGGCTCTGTGTGAGACAGATCCCAATCTGCATAGTAACAGGTGACGCACAGCTGGTTGATTATTATTTAAAACTATTAAATAATATATTACACGCAATATGAACCTGATTAAAGGACAAAATAATTAATAATCAGATATGTGTGTGTGTGTGTGTGTGTGCGTGTTTAAGTTGAGCAAGTTCCACTCACCTGACAGCCCTGCACACACACTCTGCTCTCATTAACACACAGGCTTTATTATTTCACTTTCTACCCAAACTCCGCCCACTTATAAAAAAAAACTTCCTCAAACCGGAGCTGAACCCGGAAGTGGCCTACAAATAATCTGTAATTATTAATCCGCACTTGAGTTTCACTCATTTATTAGCTTTAACTTAGTTAAACACGCATATCAAGAAGTTTTTAATTAAAATACTAAGCTTATTACTATTGAATTCATTATACGTTTATTTCTGACTTCTAGCCTAAGAACTACATTACCCACTATCGAAACAAACCGGCTCGACCAATCAGAGAGAAGAGAGTGGTGACGTCGCAAAATGACACAAAGTAGCGACATATACAGTGCAGTATGAATTTATCTGTTAAACATTGTGATTTTTTTAATTTAGTTAGTTTATTCACATATTAATTCATAAAAAATTACAAGTTTGCTTTCAATGTTGTAATTGTTATTCTTGTTAGTAATATATATATATATTTTTGGATATACACAAAGTTTTAATGTGAACACTTCATAAACAGCTAGACTAGATAACTAGACTAAAGCAATAACTACTGTAGACCAAACAAGCTAATAAGACTAAACAAAAATAATAAAAATGTATCATCATTATTTTTAGTCATACATCTGTTTATTCCTTTTCTTTTTTAAATAAATCTTCTGTAATTATGAATGTTTACATGTTTTGATTGAATGACTGAAATATGTTAATTTGTTATTATCTATTTAAATGTTTATACTGTATACTGTATATACTATATACTACATATTGGTTTAATGTCATGACCCAAACACAAGCATTGCTATTAAGTGGCAGAGAAAACATTGTTTTTGTAAATTGACTTTTGGTCCAGAAGTATTGGCCTCCTGTCTTTCACTCTACAGTACGGAACACCAGAGAACCTGTGGGTGGAGTTTTGTTAGGACTGGGATGCTAGGCTTAAAAAGTAGACAAAATATTCAAACATCCCACCTGTTAGAGACCTACTCTTGATAAAAAAACATTTAAAGTTGCATAAATTACTTAATTACTACACCTTTAAAGAGTGTAAAAGAGTTAACGTGTCGAATTTGCTCATTACTTACACAGTGTCTATATTTAATTTATCCTGTATACAGGGTCACGGGGGGATGGGGGGGCTCAACCTCAGGAGATTTTGGGCACGAGATGGGACACACTCTGAACAGGATGCCAATGCATCACATAGCATACACATGCACATACTCACACGCTCAATAATCAAGAATGAGTTACAAAAGTGCTTTTAAGTTTTTGTCAGTGGATATGTCCTTACACTGGATACAGGCTCAGATGGATATGGGAGGGTTGCAACAGGAAGGGCTTTAGTGATCAAAAACTGTACCAGATCCAAATGATTAGATGTGGCGCCCCCTAGGATAAAAGGGGGCAAAAATCCAGAAAAAAAACCTTTAGAAATTAAAGTTAAATATAAATAAGAAAAATATATAAATTATCTATAAATGGTGTATTATCTTAAATTATATTTATTGATTTTCTAATCAATAATCTTTCTAATTAGTTTTTAGTCAATCAGATGATAAGAATGTATCTAAGGCATCAATAGTGTTGTAAATAAGGAAATAAAATATTTGAAAAAAGGATTAGATTTATTTAATGCTTCAGTCTACTTTTCTTTTCTTCAATGTTTCAAACTATTGTTTCTAAAAAAACATTTAAAAAAAGCAATTAACTTTAGGAGCTTAGAATTTAGGGGGAAATTTGTTTAATTTTTATTTTTTAAATCTCTCATATTATTTTTATATTTTGCTATGTAATATAGTTTTGAGTCAGCTCATTTCAGATGATCTAAGGTACAAAAAGTGATTTAAACAAGGAAATAAAATATCAAGGAAAAAAACGAGGAAATGTTTCAAAAATATAAGCTGTTACAAAAAATGGGTTTGGTACAAGAATGGTGAAAAAAAACAAAAGAGATAACCATAAAATATATTTTAAACATCTAACATGTTAATTTAATTGAATGAAACTAAATAAAAACCAATAAACGTCACGTGACTCCTTTCGAGATGCTGTTTCACTTCGCATCAGTCTTTAGAAATAAATTCAAGTAAAAACTAAAAGCTGATTATTTTTCCGTAGTTAATCAAGGTCTTGTAACAGTACAAACAGTAAATAATATATATATTTAAAACCGGAAGTACGAACTTACAGGTCACTTTCATATTGTTATATATATATATATATATATTTATATATTTCTAATTTGTTGCGTGCGTTTTTTGTTCAGTGTGTAACCGATTAATTCTTAAGTGGAGTTACATAAAATAAAAAATCGTCTAAAGATATAAATCTCAGTCATTGTACAGTAAGCGTAAGCGCGCGGTGACGTCACGCCTCCCGTCCGCGCTGAAGAAACGAAAGTGAAAGCGATTTGACTGCGTCGTCACAGCGCGACTACAGGTAACAACCGTACACCTTATATCTCCACTTATACTTATAAAGTCATATAGCGAGTGACAAACAGAATAATAAAGTAGTTTAACCAGGGTATAAGTTACTGTAGATAATTAGCTGACAAATAAGAAAGCTGAGACCTGAGACCTGAGAAAGTCTGAGAAGTGAAAGTGTGAATGTAAAGGCGACACAGGAAGGAAAAATAAGTTTTCTTAAAAAAAAACTTATTTAAAAATATTTCTTACATGTCTAATAACTTAATATTCTGGACTTTAATGGGTGTCAAGTTTTTTTTTCTTTATGAAACAGATTAAACAGGCCCAGACTCCTGCCATTTCCTGTTTACACCCTGTTTATCTGGCACGAGCCTTCACCACAGTATAATGTTCATAATATAATACCGTAAAAATAATAATAACAACAATAATAATAACAATAATATAATCACACGTAAAACTGTTTTTGGCAGCTATTTATTTATTTACAACATTAAAAACATATTCTAAAAATATAATTATATATAATGATACAAGAAAAAAAACAGCATTTATGATTAATGTTAATGTTAGTAAAGATAATAGGATTTTTCCTGATCACACGTTCTGATTTTTGATGTATACATACAGTACCTTCTCTCTCCTTTTGCTTTAGATTGATTTTTCTTTTCTTTCTGTAAAGCTGCTTTGCGACAATGATCACCGTTAAATAAAATGAAATAAATAGAGAAATAAAGTTCTATAGCTTCAGAGTTATTATTATTTAATGGTGTACTAGTATTAGACTTAAATAAATAATTCCTTAAATTTTAGGTGTAATAAAAGACACAACACAATTCAGGCTGCATTATCTGTATAAGTAAACCTTTAATTTCTCTTTTAAATGTTGATTGAAGGTCAGTGAATTATAATAATTAACAATAAAAACATCTAAATGGAACAACTTGGGATAACTAAAATATATACATACAGTATGTCTAAAAAAATTACCCAGATTTCTCTCCACACATACTTACTTTCAGTTTGTTCACAGTGTTTGTGTGTGAACAAAAAAAATACTGGTGCTAAAGTCACCTAAATAAATACCTTTTTTTATTTTTTGTAATTTTTAAAAACTTTAACAATGTTGTATTTTTTTATCACAGAATTTGTGATGATGTGTTTCCAGTGTAATCATATGCTTTATTACAATAATAATAATTATAATAATAATAATAATAATAATAATAATAATAATAATACCAACAAATATTGATTATGCATTTTATTTTCCAAAGAAAATATTATAGAATGTGATTAATTATTTGCATATGTTAAAGTTTTTTTTAAACAGCTTGAACTCTTTAATACATTATACTAAAATTAAATACAATATACTGTATAATTACCAATATACAGTGGCCTTGGGTCTGGGTTTGATTCCCACCTCGGGGTGGGTGTGCATGGAGTTTGCTTGATTCCCATCATTGGTGGGTTTCCTCAGAGTACACAGTCCAAATTAATGCAGATCCCAAAATGCCTGTAGTGTGTGAATGAGAGTGTGTGTGATTGGTGTATCCCTCCTGGTACCTAAAGTCTCCTGGGATACACGTCAGGCTCTTGTGATCCTGTACACAATAAGCTGAATATATATCATTAGTTGCTGATTTTTAAGCGAAAAAAGTTGTCGAATGAAAATAAGAAAAGTTATCCATACTTTCCATACTTTTATATTCCATTTAGCTTATTGTATATATGTACAGTATATATAGATAACTATTATATAGATGTATATATAAATAAAATAGCTGTATGAATTTGTACATAATGCATAAAGGTCACTCGGGAAATAGTGGTGCATTATTGGTGGTGCGCTGTGGCACGGTGGCTTAGTGGTTAGTGCTGGTGGATTGAGCCTTGAGTGCTGGGGGTTTGAATCTTGCTCTGGTGTGTGTGTGTGTGTGTGTGAGTTTTCGTGTTTACCCTGTAGCTTATGTAAGTGTGTGCATGTGGCCTGCAGTGATTTGGCACCACCTGACCTCACACAGGATACATTATATTAAAGAAAATATTTCATTTGACAATTTTACAATTAAACACGATCCGTTTCAGTGTGTGAATAAACGTATTTGTAAGCACGTCTCTGAACTCCTGCTGTTTCCCTACAGAGTCATTTGTCCAGGATGTCTTTAGAAGAGGTAAGAGCTTTAAAGATCATCGAGATTTTTTCTTGTTATTGAACACTGCGTCTGTAAATTTTGTATGCTTAAGTTGAACGTGTGATTTCAGGATTTCTCTCTGGTCGCTGATGACGACCCGGCAGCGCAACTTAAATCTATTAATAAAGAGATCGACAAGCTGAAGGTGCAGCTCTTTCAGAAAATCGTCTTCATACACAGCGTAGTTCCATCATCATTAAAAACGAGCTCGCGTGAACCTGTCCTTAAATCTCCACAGGCCCAACACACTGCCATGAAGCAGGACCATCAGCTGTTTATTGACACCAGAACCAGCAACATCAAGTATACTCAGGAGTTCCTGCAGCGAGCTGATGGTGCGAGAAAGCGTCTGGAGGACGAGAAGATGCGCCAAGACCAACAAATAAAGAAGGAGCAGGTCAGGAAAAAAAAATTTGATTCTTCGTCACTTTTTCAAGCGAATCAAACGTGGAATTTAGATTCATTTGATTCACTAAACTGAATAGCTTTCGATTTTAAAAACATTCTGGACTGGTGTAATGATGTGAACACCCCTCTAACGTTCTCTCCTCGTGTAGGAAAAATTGTTAAAGCTAAAGAAGGAGGAGAGCAATCTGAGCATGGAGATTCTGAAAATCCAGCTGGAGTTGGAAAAAATGGACGAAACCCACCAGAGCCTGAAACAGCAGACTGAGGTGTGGGAGCGCGTCTGAGCTAATAATAATCACAGACAGCTGTATGTATTTTGCCGTGAATCAGTTCATGAGGAACGCTCGCTGTGTAGGTGTCCACCGCAGTGCCGGAGAAGAAGGTCGTGTTTAACGGCGAGACGACTGACGGAGGCGATTCTCTGAGCTTTGACGTGAAACCGCACATCGTGTACCCTATGGAGGGAGGCACGGCGTTCATCACCTTCGAGGAGGAAGAAGGTATCGCATGCTATAACAGGATATTATAACAAAACCGATTGACTGTTGAATTATTTTTGTCTTGTCCGGTTCTCGGTTTTGTTCCTCAGTTACTGAAAAGATCCTGGCTCTGAAGGAGCACGAGGTGAAGCTGGGGGAATGCTGCATCACCGTGCAGGCCAAGCCGGTGCACTTCCTCGTTCCGGCCAGTGTCGAGGTACATCACAAGTCTCTCTTTCTTATCTACAGAACTACACTACTTTGTGTTTCTTGGGCTTCATGATGCTGTGTGTTCACTAGTGTTCGCCAACAAAACCTCTGAGGGCTTCACAGAGCAGCTGTATTTTAATTAGCTGAGATTAAATGACACACACACATGGACCTGTTTACTAATTAGTGACTCCTGAAGGTGATTGAAGGTTCCACTGGATTTCAGTTGGAGGCGTCAGAGTAAAGGGGGCTGAATACAAACACACGCCACACTTTTCAGATTTTTATTTCTAATCATTTTTGAAAAGTATTTATCATTTTCCTTCCACTTCACAATTCTGCGCTACTTTGTGCTTTTAACATGAAATCTGGAGAAGTTCACTATTGTAGGGCGCTGCAAATGAACTTTAAACGAACTTCTTCTATTCTTCATAGAGACGCCATGCTGATACTGATTTATGGTCATCTATCACATTAAAGATTTAACCAATAATTCAGATTTAAGTGATAAACAGGCACGAAAACAAACGGGACTAGAACAAGCGACATTCAGAAACACTGGTGGTTACGCGTACGATCGAGTAGAAATCGGCGAAAGTCACACGAGCGCGAGGTTTCACGCGGTCAGATATGAAGCATGCAGGCCGAGCGAAGACCACGTAACATTAACAGCACAGTGCGATGCATTTAAAACATTTACTTACCTGTGTCAGGGTCACGGTGCATGAAATTAGGCATAGCAGATTGGTAACATTCGCATAAAACTTGTATTAAATAAAATTTAGAAGGTATAATGGGGTAGATAATTATTTTTTTTTTAAATGACTTCACTTCTATTTCAGGTTTAAATCCAGAATAAAGCAAAGAACATGTGAATAGAATTAGAGCTTAACGCTGCAATGGTTTCACCCTGAACACTTACAATTTGGTCTCAGCCTACCACACAGGCTCCGCCTCCCAATATTTCCTGCTTGAATTGTGGTGCACATTAAAATTGTTGCCGACTACAGCAGCTATTTCACAAGGGATAAAAAAAATTCCAAAATTTATTCGTGTGCCGTTATAGTACACCACAGACTAGGACCGAAATTTAGGGAAAAGCCTGTTGGTGACATCTCGGGTGACTTCCATTCCTGGTTTTGCCAGCTACATTAGAGTTATAGCTCCAGCACAAAACATCCTGACTACCTTTGAGGTGCAGGTAGAAATCAGATTTTCTTCAAATGCTCATCAAACTTTTTATGCTTTAGATGGACACTCAGGTTTGTCCTCGCCGCATCCTTGTGTCCAACCTCCCCAAGAAAGAGAGCGTGGATCGCGTCCTGGACAAGCTGGAGATTCATTTCTCCAAGACGAGAAACGGAGGAGGCGAGGTGGAGGACGTGGTCATGCTGGAGGATTCCGGCAACGTGGTCATCACCTTCCTAGACAACAACAGTGTGTAGATTATTTTATATTATATTATGTTATTTAAGCAGTAACACACACGAGAAGGAGTGCTGTTGTACTGAATATCAGCACAGCTGTGATGTAGTCATTGGGATGAGTAGTGCAGGCGTCACAGCGGTGCTTATATTCAGCACAACCGCACAACCTTGAGTGTGATATGGCTTTTAAACACGTGTTCAACAAACACCATTTATTATCAACAGATTAGGATTTATTTCTTTATTTAATCAGATATTTTGCTCCGCCCACACATATCCTTCCACACCATTAGTGCAATTAGCAAGAGGTGAGAGTCGTGTTAAACTCTGTAGCCGACAGGTGAGGACAATAAACCATTATGTTTCCACTTTAGAATATCAGGTCTGTTTATTTCCTAGTTCTGGGGTTAAAATAGAGTTAAATGGAAATCTAGTGCACTATGTAGAGTGTACAGTACACGCCCTTGTTCCACACACTGAGTAGTGCCCTTGATCAGGGGTTAGAGAGGGGTTTGGGATTCAGCCTCGTGTTAGAAGCTAGTTAGCTTTGTAGCTAAGCGTTAGCCGTGAACAGAACGACACGGATGGTTCAGAAGCGATTCAGAAGGACTTAGGAGTGATGAGTGCAGAGACGTGAGGCGTGTTGTTTAAGAGACATGATGTTATCAGATGTGTGTTGTTGCTGAAAGTGCGTCTGTGACTGGGTGTGAATGTGGGCGTGGTCAGGCAGCTGCTCTCTCCTCAGTACTGCGGACCGGACAGACCCACTCTCACCCACGCTGAGACACACAGTCAGTGTCATTAACCACTGGACAACACCTGGGACACGCCCACTCACACATACAGTCAGTGTCATTAACCACTGTAGAACCTCTACAGTATCTTACGCTCAGTCATACACATACATCTGAACTATATTATATTATAGGAAAGAAACATACAAGGTGGGATATGCAAAAAAAAAAAGACTTTCCCTGTGCTGTAAAGTTTAACTTTTAACATACAGTAGATTTTGTGGCTTTGTTATGAATTTTGAAGTAAAATGTGCTGACATGAACTTTGGATTTGGTGGACGAATGTCTTTGGATCTCTCACACAGCATCGTTTCTCTTTCCTTTAGTTGCCAAAGGTCTTACAGATAAACAGACCCATGAGGTCGACCTGGACCGAGGAAGGAGAAGCAAGGTGAAGGTCACGCCCTTTCTCAACGGCGAGATCACGCTTCTCAAGGTGAGAGAAACTCTATACTGAATGCATACTACATGATGCTACATTTGGTCTGGATCCAAAAGGCAATGTACTCAATCGATGTTTTGTTGGTCGTTTCAATTAATTTGATTGATGAGTCAATTTTTCATTTAGGATTAATTCACTTCAAAAAACTTAAAAACATTAAATGCTCTAAAATTGATAATTCCTTTAAAAAAAAAAAACAGTTTTTGCAGGAAACAAAAAAACTAACTGCTTGCATCTTTAAAAAAATGGATGAGAATCTAACTTCTTCATCATTGAGTGCGTACATTAATTGGCCAATGTGCAATACTGCCACCTACTGGATGAGAGTGTGAAGCAGACGATTTGAAGCAAAAAGATGATCGCTGTTACTGTAGATTAGAGTGCATTCATACACAGTCGCAATGGCCAAAAATCTATTGGATTTGTAAGATCCAATAGAAGATGTGTAAGATGTGGCCTGTAGGATGGGACGACATAAAATGGCACCGTAAACCTCATCAAGATGATTTTTAGCTAGACTTCTGTATCTCCCATCTCTAAACACTGCAGACCCATACGCATTTCGAAACACGACTAAAAAGTGATGGGTGCATAACAGGTGCTCCTTAAAAATATTCAAATGTCGCATGTTTCCTGTAATTCCGTCCCCAGACGTGTAAAACGACCTGCTCTAAGACCGTGCTGCTGACAGGAATCCCCGCTGTCATGGAGAAGGACAACCTGCAGGACCTGCTGGAGATCCACTTCCAGAAATCCGCCAACAGCGGAGGAGAAGTGGACGCCATCGTCTACAACCCAATGGGCGAGAGAACCCTCGCTGTGTTCGAAGAGGACGTTTCCAAACCTGAGTAGAAGCTGCCAAATTTAATGCTGATTTTCGTAACTGACTTTCCTCGAGGTCTTGCATCGATACCGTGTGCCATTTATGATACTTACCTGGTTTATGATTAGTGCTATGATCGTTATATTTAATGATGTTAAATTACAGTATATTTTTCTGTAGCCGTATCTATAGCCGACAGCATTTCGCTCAGACCTTGTCAACGCTGATGATATCATCTGTAGCAGGCTGGGTGCGCGACCTCTGTTAGCTTCATGAAGAAATGATCCGGGTTGGAGTGAATTTTGGAGTTTACAGGCTGTGTTTATCGCTTAAGGTTTAAAGTAACAGGATTGAGGGGTTTAGCATTGAATAATGTGTGATGTACGTATGACTCGTATAGTATCCATGCTAGTAGAGTGAAGACATTAAGGACATCTGAATAACGGCGCCATGAATTATTTCATTTATTGTCAATCTATGCATTGGATAAGTGCTTTGTGAAAACCTCATCTGTCAATATGTCACTGATAATGAAGGGAAAAAGGGAGGACATCCTGAGAGGTATCTTCTTCTGACAGTTCAGCTTAAGATCATGTGATTTGTGGAATAATCCAGATTCTTTATTTTTTGGGGGGGTGAATAGACTCGGGTAAGAAGAGTGTTGAAAGAAATGAAAATGTATATCTATATAAATAAATGTTTTTATCTGTACATTGTTCAGAACTCATTCTTCCAACGATATCTTTATATTTCATACACTGGAGGACCCGAAACCGAAAACAATTCTGTCTGTATGTCTGTCCAGCCAGATGTCTGTACAGCATCATGTAAAATTGTCTGAAAATTATTTTATGGAATTTAATGATGGATATCTTTGGATATTTCATTTAAAATAATCTACTAATGCGCTACTGTCTCAACGTAAACAAACACCTGCAGCAATAGATATTAATGAGAAAAGATAAAGTGAATATTCTGACTGGGATTAGTTCATATTTTCACTTTGGCTGAAATAACAGCGCTGAAGTGGTAGAAGTGAATTTTAACACGCTGGAGTGGTTTTAAGACAAAACTTCATCTTTATCTGATCGACTTTTTCCATTTCTCATCTGTGATTCTCTCTCCGATTACCGAACAGCGAGTGTATTTGTCTGAGCACCAAAGAAGTACAACTTAGTGTAAACAAGGCGTCAGATACTCAACCTTACAGAATGTGATTTCTGTCTATTAATAAGTGAGACAGAGAGTTCTGCTGTACAGAGAGACGCACAGACATGGACGTGGACTTCAACCTCAAATCATAATAATATCTCCCAAATGTGAATCCCAATGTTCCCAGTGTCCTGTGGTCCTCATTACATGCCATATGTGCCACAGGTCCATAAGCATAGAAAGGAAACCTGAAAAAGATGATGCTCCCTAGCTTTCTAGCTTTCTTCTTTTTGGAGACAAAGTAACCAAAAGTTTAAAACCATTTTACAGCCTTGTTACAATAAAATAAAAAATGAACTAGATAATATTTACTGAATATAATATCTTGAAATGGGGAGGGAGTGCTAACAGAAAAAAGGAACTAGAGAACCTAGGATCAAAGCTACGCTCCTGACAGGTGGCACAACTTGCTAGCTTGTTGCTCATGTTCCTAGCCATGTTAGCTTGTTCCAACATGGACATCATTGTGTTGTAAATGTTTCTGGCTGAGTTATTAACCAGGAACTGGAAAAATTTAACAAGGGAAAGCTTTTTACCAGAGCAAGTGAACATATCTGAAGTAACTAGCTAGCAGACCAAGTTTCACCGCAGTTGCGTTATGCTACGTTTAGCAAGCTGGTTACTTGAATTATAACAACAAGAAAGTCTTTCATAGCTGTAAAATATCCAACATAAAATTATTGCTAAATTTAATGGGATTAGATTAAATATTACCTAATGATATTAACACTTTAATAAAGTTAATTCAATGTGGATAAATTGAATTTGTAGCACGCTTTTAACAAAAAGGACATCGCTACACAAGCTGCTTTACAGAAATCCAATTTTTGGATATCGATTGATGGACTTGTACATATTTAGTTTAGTTTAGTTTAGTAGAGATGACACGAGAAAATGTTGACAGGAAACCAACTCCGCTGTTGAGTATTTAACCTAAACAGCACAACACACTGTTTTATTCTTTTATTTACAGATATATCATTTCAGGAAGGGAAAGAACTTAAAATCAATCTGGTTTAATGAGATTTTTAATTTATTTTTTATTAGCTAGACGACTGGGCTTCTTCTCCTGGATTTCTTCTTTACCCTCCTGATCTAGCGCATCATTATAAAGAAGAATATGCAAATGTTCCACATGGAATGGATTTTAAATGATTTTTTTATGCAGAACTATTTACAGGACAATAAACAAAACTTCATCCTTTTTCGGTCCTTTTATTGTAAAAACATTAATAGCGAGATGAAGTATAACAGCTGACCATCCCGTATCGCTCAGTACACACACGCAGGCGCACATGCACGCAAAGCAAATTAAAAAGCTCTTAATGCGCGACCACATGCGACGTCAACAAAACCAGACTAACATCCATCAGGCACTTGGGAGAAAGAAAGATAAGATGGCTTAGGAAAAAAAAAAAAAAAAAGTCTTTGTACCTTGAACCAATAAAAGGAAAACAGACAGAAAAAAAGGTAAAATCAAGTTGTAACATACAGTAAGCTAGTTCAATGACATTCCTCATCATCATCAAGTTTTAGTGCAGGGAGCACATGGAGTGTTGTTTTTTTTTTTTGTTTTTTTTTAAAGCTTCAAGTCTGCACAATGTCCATCAATTTGTTACATAAATATCGTTACAGCAACATTGACCTTATTCACCTTTAATGACATCACAGAAGAGTTTAACAGAAAACATTTTCAGACATTTTACGTAACTTTATAATCCATATTGTGCGTTTTTAAATAAAATGGTATAGGTAACATTAAAGCAATAGTGATGATCTAGACACACACACACACTTAAAATGCAAAACACCCGACTCCACCTCTTTGTTCAGGAAACTGTTCCGCTGATACACGATTGTGAAACATGAATATTTGTTTTACTGGCTACATTATTGATGAAGTGCACTCCAGAATAACTACTGGCACCCCTTTTTTACAGGTGGGTGGGGGTTGGTGTCCGCAAAAATGACAACTCTTTGACAAATTAAAAAAATTATAAAATAATAAAAAATGTGTGTCAGTGGAAAACCAAAAGTATGATTAAAGTGTTGGAAATTGGTAATATTTTTGAGAGGCTGGAACGGATCATCTGCACTTACATTATTTCCTATGGGACAAAACGTTTCACTATACGAAATCTCATCTTAAGAACTCGCTTCCGGAGCGGATTAAATCTGTATGCAGAGGTACCGCTGTACTTTAAATTTTAAAAACTCACAATATAATTACATGCAATTGAATGTGCATATTAAAACAACATTAAAATGGCAATGGAGTGCACGCACTTGGGCGCTAGTTATATATTGGCACCCCTAAGAAACACTGAAACAAATTTGTTGCAGGGTGCAAATATTTTTATGCCAACTACTTTTTTTTTTTCCGGTAGGAGTGAGTGTAGTGTAGTGTAGGAGTGTATAATGATGTCTATAAACATTTTCCCCAGCCAGGCGTAAAGTTCCGTCATATTTGGACTCTGAACATGACTTATATCACACGCACTACTATTTCTATAGATACAGTAAAGTACAGTACACAGTTTGGTGAAGGGTGCCAATATTTCTGGAGCGCACAGAATGCTGCAACTACTTTGTTAAGTACCTGAACACGTATTTACTCTTCCACAAAATATCACAACCTGATTTTAAACTACGTTGATATTAATAACGGCAATAAAAAAAGAATAATTTCTGTAACATTCGTTACAGTTAATTCGATTAAAATACTCGTAACTAGTCTTCTGGAAGAACACACAGTACTAGTTGAGCTAGAGGCTAAAGTTAGCTCACTGGTTATCTAGTTTTAAAACAATAATGGATAGTTAAGTCAGTAACTCTACACAGACGATCTGAACCGTATTGCACCGTACGATATCGCTACAGACGTTATTTGCATTAACTTGTGCTTGCTCTGCCGCTGCACGCCGCACCGCGCGCTATCCAGGCCGGACACGTGCATTATTACACACACAAATACATTTCTATACGCGTGCGAGCGTGTTAGAGGTGTCGCGGTAGTGATGACGATGGTGGTGGTTGTAGTTTTTTGCTGCGTTCCTTCTGAGCGGATCAGTAACAGGTTCACGCTGGACCGTTCACTCACACGGTTACTTTAGAACAATAAAGCTTTAGCCCTTCACACAAGACAAGACGAAACAAAGCAACGGAGCGGAAACGCGGGAAACCGGCCGTCTGGAGGAGCCGCGTTTCCCGGAGCAAAGGCGCGCGATCAGACGGTGATGACCGGCGCCCAGTCTCTCCTCTTACGTCCGTACTGTGAGGGAGCAGAAAAGAAAACAAACAAACATAAAAATAATCAAACAAACATCGCAGACTGAAAAAACACGAGCTAACCCTTGTATCAGGAGCAGGAGTGTGTATGGTGACCCACCTGGATGTCGGTGAGCTCCTTGTAGAACCTGGTGGCGAGCTCAGGACCGTTCTTCATGGTCGGGATTTCAAAGTGCTGATCAAAAGATGAACGGATATGCGTTACATAAATACAGAGAGGAGGAGTCTGAGAGCAAGCAGGAGGGCGGGGCCGACTCCGAGCTCGAGATAGGATTAGAACTAAATACTCTACAGACATGTATATAATAAAGAACTAATAATGATAATATTTATTTATTAAGTTATTGAATAATTAGCAAAAACAGAACAATTACAATTTTTCACTAATATTAATTATTCAGGACGGATCATCAGCGTGCATGGCGAGATAAACTTCTTATAAACCTAAGATAAACTAAAGTCGTCTGAACCTGCGCAAAACTGAGCTTTATAGAAGAGAGGCAAAGAGAAAACGTTTTTTTTTTTTTAATGATAAAAAAAGAGCCTTAAAGAATATATATATATTTTTTAAGATATCGATTATTTTTCATAGACGATCTAACAATAAAACTTTTCCAAAAAAAAAAAACCCAACTGACAATATAACACCCGTTCTGATTCCTAAGGCGTGTGCATGTTGTGTGTAAATATTAAAGCCGCGAGCCGTTACCTGTCCTTTATACAGCAGGCTGCCGACGGGACACACGACACACGCCGTCCCCGCGCCGAACACCTCCAACACACGGCCTGCCTGCAGAGCCTCCATCAGCTCCTTCATCACCAGCGTCCGCTCCGTCACCTTAAACTCACCCTGACACACACACACACACACACACACAACAAGAAAGAATTAATAATTACAATAATCAATAATTGTTTAATAAATTTTTAAAATAATTACTAATTTAATGAACACAATCACAATCAGGACGGCTCATCAGCACAAACATGAGTTTCTTTTAGGGGACATTAATACATTTATCAATCAGTCATCAATTGGTTCATTAAAAAAATAAAGTAAATAATATCCATCATGAGTGTTTAAGGTGCACAATGTTTAGAAAAAAAATAATAATATAAAAGATGGCCTGTAAGGTGTAACATGAAACTAAATAAAAATAGAATAAAATATAAATTAAAGGAAAACAAAGATGTTTGAAACAAAGAAAGAAATCATCTAAATGTAGTTTAATATATATATATATATATATATATAAATATAAAACAAATAATAATACACATATAAATCCAGTTTTTAAATGCTTAGGGAGTAGAAATGTGTGTGTGAATTATTATTAGGGCCCAAGCGTTATAGCGTGCGCATGACCCTCTTGTTTTCCTAAGGATTTTTTTTTCCCACCCTTTTGGACTTTTCGGGGGTTTTAACATGATCAAAAACTCATGAAACCTGGCAGACAGGTTGGAATCTGCTGCCATCATGATGCCTGAGAGTCTCGTGACCCGGGGCCCAAAGGGGGATTTTGCTCCCTAGCTCATACACACTTTCACCTAGGCACACGAAATTCGGCAGACATTTAGAGCTCGAACAACGTTCGCGCTGGTTATTTTGGGTCGTTCACAAAAACGCACCCGATGGATTTTGATATACTCCTCCTAGGGAAATTATACAATCGCTACCAAACTGGGCCAAAGAGATCTAAAGACACTGAGGATGCAAAATTGCGGAGGGATTTTCGATATCTCAAACGGGTCAGTCGTGCTAATGTCTTAAACTTACGCCGAAAAATGATTAATAACTTTCTGTGTGGGATTATATTGAGTGACATTATATTGAGTGACGTCATCATAGTGTGACGCTTCCAGCAACTGCGGCCTATTGTACACACATAAACATCACAAATGTTAACACTCAAACACATCTCACGCAAAAACACACAGACAAACACACCCGTACATCATATGCACACATACACAACCATTACAAATGTTAACACTCACACACACCTCTCTCACGACGCAGACACACGCACAATACAAACACTCACACATGTTAACACACACCACACACACAAACACCTCTCTCTCTCTCTCTCTCACACACACACACACACACACACACACACACTAACCCTCACACACACACATGCTAACGCACTCAACAAATATTTAGGGCCCAAACTGACATTAGCCCTGTATAGTGTGTGATGTGTGCAGGTTGTGTGGTGCAACCGGGGTGGCGATGGCGCAGGGTGCTTGGGCCCGTCATCGTTGCTTGCAACTATATTTATTATTATTAATTATAATAATACAGACAGATTTAGACATACATGTTCAGCATTTCAACAGCTCACATCCCTTATGAAAATAATTCCCCAGTGGAAAAGTGAATTTCTTCTCGGTTTTGATCTATAACTTCTGTACACTATAATAAACCCACGCTTCCCAACCTCAGGTTCATTCTCCCTCCAGGGGGCGCCAAAGATAACCGCGTGTGAAAGAGCCGTTGGAATCAGATTGACACGTTTTAACACGTTTCTGTGTAGATGGGCGGGGCTACTGCAAGAGGAGGAGCTCAGCTGTTCACAGATACATGCAGCATTATGGAGGTGACATTTACACACTCTCACACATACACACTCACCCACTCCCTGGCCAGGTCCAGTAGTGACTGTCTGGTGACCCCGGGGAGAATGATGCCATCTAGTGGAGGAGTGACCAGCTCTCGCTCTGCAGACGGACAAAACACACAAACTCCTTTAACCATCTGTGTTTAAAGAGAACTTTCAGACTTTGAACGCCTCCTGACTGGATGCTCGGTTTCCGGCCGGCAGAAACACGGACTTCAGCATCTTTAATACCTACTTTCCGGGTGTACTTATTTTTGCACATGAACTAAACTGGGTGTTTTATTCTACTCATGCCAAAGACATCGTCCCATTACTGTTAATAAATTAAGGCCTGAGAATATAATAAAATCAACAAGTAGATACAGAATGTTAAGAAATGAATCCACACGAGCCGACCAATCAGAGAGCAGAACGCAGCAGCGCGGTGTGGAGGCGATGGAGACGCAAGGCCGCACACGGGACGAGGAAGTGAAAAGCGCGGTGTCGTGTTTTCGTCGCGCCTCCTGGTAACGTGAGCGTGCGGGTTTGAGTAAGTCACGCGGTCAGTAACACGCCGAGCTCCGGCTTTTAGCGACTGATTTCCTGCCATTAATGTGTGATCTCGGATCGTTAGTGTTATTTGTGATCCATTACGTCCATTAGTGTGTGTGTGTGTGTGTGTGGTGCTTGGACTGTACAGGGGACTCAAGTCTGTAAGTGTGTGTGTGTGTGCGCGCGCATCATTAATAGCAAACTAATTGCTATCTACTGACACACACACACACACACACACACACACACACACACACACACACACACACACTCCACCTGGGATTTAATAGTGTTATCTTATCTCCTTTTTTATCTTACACACAAGTCACCTTGTGCTATGTTCACTTCAGTGATAAAGGGTGTGTGTGTAAATATAACACACTCCATTAACACACACAGTGTTCCTTTAACAGTTTATTTTTTATATGTTCAGCTTTCCTTAACATTTTTAAATGTTCTCATCTTTCACTCTATTCACTCTACAGCTCCTCCAAATGTGTGTGTGTGTGTGTGTGTGTGTGTGTGTGTGTGTGCGCAATAACCTTCCCCTTGCTTCACTCCTCTTCCAAACGCACCATTTCAGTGTCTATGTAAATGAGCTACCGCTGAGCCACGCCCCCTCCAGAGAACAGCAGAGTGGGGAAATTACCTGGGGGAGGGGCTTCTCTTATATGAGGTCACATTAGGGGAAAAATCTAATCAGCTTGTTTAAGGGTCAGTACAAGTATGAGATTCAGCCTCATCTCATCGAACGATCCAGATTGTACTTGCGTACAAAGTTCATGTTTTAGACACTCATGCGTCTCTCCAGCGTGCTCATCACTAAACAACTACAAGGACGAAGGAGAAGAAGAAGTTTTTTGCCCTTTAAAGGTCACTGGCTGATCGAGCTGATCTGTTGAATCTCACACAGACACAGAGAGACTGATGACGGATCATGTGACCACACAGACTCAGTTTCAGACCCCTGAAGAATGGAGACGTGTCTCTCCCGTGTGTGTGTGTGTGTGTGTGTGTGTTCCCCGAGAGCTCACCTCCTTTCTCGTTGGTCCAGTAGATGAAGAGGTTCATGGTGCCGACCTCAGTGATCTCCTCCTGGTCTCCGTACAGCCACAGCACCTGCTGACATCCCTGCTTCACCGCCTCCATCTGGATGGCTATAGTGGGTCCATAGTTACTGGAACATGCACACACACACACACATGAATATTACATTTAAACTGCATTTAAGTCCATGAGACAACTCAGGTACATGATGAAACCATGAAGTAAAAAAAAAGAAAAAGTGTCAGGTATTTAATCAGGCTTCTGATGTGTTGAATGTTTTCATGTTAATGTAATAATAATACACACCGCGCACTCACCTGCTACACTAAACACTTGATTAAATAAAGATCCTGTACACATATAGTCCCTGACTTACACACCAGTTCTGCTCCGGGAGCGCGTTCGTAAGACGGATTTGTTCTTAAGTCTGAGAAAGTGAGTCTTAAACGCCTTAGACACGAATATACAATGGTAAAGCACACCCATACACTCGACTAAATCTCCGCCCCCTTTCCCCACACTGACATCTTGTGGCCAAAAACTGTAACTGCACCTAAGGGAATCAATCTCACACGAGATCTATTTGACAGAGTGATTTTCGTCCCCAGTAACATTCTACAGTGTGTTTAGAGTTGAAACAAATGTTAGTGTGGTGTACTGTGTGTACATGAAACGCTCAGACAGTGACACACACACACACGCACACACGCGCACACACGCACACACGCACACACGCACTGCTGGGACGACAACACAAAGAGGAAAGTGTGACCCTGCATTTACTCTGATGTGAACTATAAACAGTTCTACGTCTCCTGCTGTGCAACTGAGAGCTTTACACTGAACCGGCTTAACGTGACTGGGGACCATCATCAAGCCCCGCCCCCTCTCCCCACCCCGGCCCCTCCCCCGGCCTCAAATGAGCGAGGTTGATCCTGCTTAATCCACCTAACTCTGGTTTACACGGATTTAGCTCTACGTGTGTGTGTGTTTGTGTGTGTGTGTGTGTGTGTGTACAGACTTTACTCAGTGCCAACATCCAGAGTTCTTTCTGAGCAAAGTGAACATTCCTCAAGGATATTATACTTTCTTCTTATTTATTCTTAAATAAAAAGCCATGGCATGGAAAAAATAACCAGTCAAACATACATAAAAAACAGATATGGGGGAAAAATACTGAACAAATGAATAAAATAATAATATAAAAATATATATATACAAATAAAATAAAAAAGAGCATGTTCCAATTAAAAAAAAAAAAGGAATCAGTAATTGGGGAAAAAATTATCAGGTAAAAAAAATAACTATTGTTCATAATATATAACACAAACTATATAAATAATCTTGCTGATTGTGGCAATCAACATAAAACACAAGAAAACAAAGAATAAAATATGTTTACAAAAAAAAAAAAGATATGGTTAGAATACAAAACAAATCTTCTGAACATCATAAATAAATAAATAAATAAATAAATAATCACAGTAAAATTGGATGGTGCATATTTTTTAAAATTATTGATAAATTATATAAATAAGAAGAGAAATGAGAATAAAAAAAGAATTTGACTTCATTTAATCTTTACCATCAGGTTGAAAAAACCCAATATTATAAAAATATATTTGTAAGCATGATTAAATATATATATTTTTTTTCCTCTGACCTGCCCATCTTGTAGGCGCCGACTCCGCCCCTGCAGGCCCGCACGTAGCGAGGATCCGCCAGCAGCGACACGGGGTTGAAGGCTCCTGTGGCGAAGTACGGCCCCACCGGACCCACGATGACAAACAGGAGGGCGTGGCCGGCTTTGGACACGCCCAAAGAAGGCTGAGCCAATCAGAGACGAGAAAATTGAAAAGGCTCCTCAGAACAGCAGACGTGATTCGATCATTATATAACGACATATGACGACATGCTAAGTACAGGTGTGTCACCGGCTAGCTAGCGTTAGTCACAATAAGACTGGGAACATGTGATAAATATATTATATTAGGTAAGTGCCCCTTAGGATGCCCCAATATGGCAGGTGGGAACGTGATGTTATCGTGACACGGTGATGCTCCTGCGGCAGGGGTGGATTTAGTGGGTTAAGGCTCTGGGTTACGGATCAGAAGGTCAGAGATTCGCGCCACAGCTCCACCAAGCTGCCACTGTTGGGCCCCGTCTCCTCCAGGGGGCGCTGTATCCTGGCATGATTGTAAGATGCTTACGTATCTCGCGCTCTGACCGAGATACGTGAAAAGTAGAACGTACATGTGACAACTAAAGGCTTAAACTTCAACTAAATATCAAGATGTTATTGTGATGTCATGATATATTAATACTACTGGACAATATCATGGTGATGTGAGGTATAATACGAGATCATGATGTTTCCGGGACGATTTAGTGATGATATAACATTATGTACGTATGTTATGAGATAATCACTTCCTGACAATATTACATCATAGTATCACATTACTGGACAAGATCATGATGAGTTTATCTTCTCAGATGACCGCGCGTTTTTAACCCTGCTAAAAGCTTAGCCGTGACGTTGGATCCCTCACCTCGACACCGATCAGAGTGGGTCTGATGTAAAGGCTGGCGTCGGTGGAGTACGGGACCCACTCGTGGTCCAGCTGGATCAGCTTCTTAATGCACTCCAGCAGCTCGCGCTTATCAAACAGCTACAGAGAGAGAGAGAGAGAGACATTTAAAATTTAACACACACATAACCTGAGCTGTAATGGAGAACTCAGAACCCTGTCGTCAGCTCTTCACGTACAGTCTCGCGGAACCACAGGTGGCCACCAGGGGCCGCCAGAGACGAACCCAACACCCGAACGACACACAGCGCAGCAAAATCTACACCTTGTCAAATGGATACTGGATCCATTAATAGTCCTATTCCACAAGACTTACCAAAAATATAATAATAATAAAAAATAAAATAAAAAACACAACTAGTTTTATTATATTTTACTTTTCAATTTCATTAAATTTCTCAGTGTATTTCTATTTTAAAGTCGATATTACATTGTCTTTATCTATTTTAAAAATATTTCTTTTAACATTTTTGTTTGTATTTTCTTTATTTACCAAATTACTATTTTTGTGTACATTTTTAGAATTTTTTTAAAAGTTCTTTATCGAACCTTTTTCAGCAATTTGTTTATTTTTCACTTTCATCCTTTTCTCATTGTTTCCTTTCCTTCATATTTTAGATCGTTGTAATGTTCTGTTTTTGATTTTAATTATTTATCCATTTAATAATTAAAAGTGTGTGTGTGTGTGTGAGAGACTCACAGGCAGGCAGCATCGGTCTGCGCTGCGATACATGCGCTCCATGTTCAGCATGGGCCGAAACAAACGGATCTGATTGTCCACTCCACGGAACGCCTTCATCCCCTCGAACAGCTGAGAACAGAGTACATGTGTCATACACACACACACACACACACAGAAAGGCTGATGTCATGTGACAGATCTGATTAAACTACACTGTAATTATTAATCACAAGTCTCATCGCGTCTCGTTACAGAAGCGTACTGATGAGACACCGCCGCTCGTCCTTCACTTTACACGTGACCACGTGCTCACGGCTTTAGTTCCCGCCTCAGTCACCCAGATTTACTCGTCCAGGCATGGAGGGAAAAATTTACTTTATTTTATCTATTAAACGTTCAGAATAAAGTCTGTAATGTTGGAGTTTCTGATTAAAGACTCCCGAGAGTATCTAATGAAAACCTGACATGATGTGTAAAGTCGTGTGTCTCGTATAAAACACTAATCCTGTAATAATGTTCTGCGTCAGGCTCCGGTCCAGTAGGTGGCGCTGTTGCACAAACTGCACCAAAATCCAAAAGAAGAAAAGTTATAATTATGTTACGAAACGAGCGTATTATGCTGGAACTTATACAGAAGATCAAAAGGTTTGTGTACAACATTTACAATAGATTTGTCCATTTTGAGGCATTTAATGATTATTAAAGTTTAAAACTTTCTAAACGTGACGAGTGCGTGTACGTGGCTCAGAGCGTTACTTTACTCTTCTCATGCGATGCGTATAAAACACATCATTAACTGTAGTGTGTATATTTTGGCCCCGCCCACAATAGACGCCCCGGTCCTTCTTTAGAACAAAAGAAAAATGTAACGTTGGCGTTTCCTCGGAAACGAGCGAGTGTTTTAACATCACTATTCCCAACCGTTCTACCAACGGACTCTTTAAAAATCCAGAGCTGCGAGCACAGCGCGTGACGCTGCTCTATAAACCAGTGAAAGCCGGTCGTGAATAAGTAATGGCACCTCGACGGAGTAGTGCAGGGCGGAGGACGCCGGGTGGAGCGACAGGTTTTGGAAGGGTTTAATCTGAGGGGCTTCCCATCCTCCTCTCTCCGTCCAGCCAATGGTCAACATGTGGTCGGAGAAGAACTTCCCGAAACCCAGACTGGACGGGTCGGGCTTGGGGTTCGGCGCCTTCGCCTTCTCGATGGTGAGATCTGCAGCCTGAGAGAGAGAGAGAGAGAGAGACGACAAGGCAGGGAGGTGGGAGTGAAAGCAGAGGTGTGGAAGGACAGACAGATTTTTGCTTTTTAATTCACAGTGTCTGATTGATTATGCATGCATTAGACAAACAAACGCATTGATTGATTGATTTACTTTTTTAACGTGCACTGAGTGAAGAGAAAGGGAAGAGAGGAAGAGGTGGGACACCAAAGGACAGAGGAAACACAACAAGAAAATAAAAGACAGAACAACAAACGTGAGAACACGCCACCAGTAAAACAGAAACCCCACCCAGTCTAAACCCCACAGTGAGGACAGTTTAACAGCGCCGGCTCGGATCGTAAACCCCGCCGAGGGCGCATTCCACCGGCGCCAGAAACCCGAGCTCAGGGATCGAGTTACACCTCTGTTCTACAGGTTCACTGAGAGAGTTACCTTGAAAGACGAGCTGGCGAAGCGCAGCGACCCCGAGCAGAAGGGGAGGGGCTTCAGGACACGCCCACATAATGCCTGAGAGAGAGAGAGAGAGAGAGAGTGTTTTAGATACATCATCATTCATGCGCAGTAAGAGGTTTCACGTGCTGCTTATGACTTAACATAAGTGTGTGTGTATGTGTGTGCGTGTGTGTTATTCGCCCTCCCCAACATCCCAAACACTATTGACTCTCAGCGCTTGCCCCGCCCACTCTTAACTTCTTTTTGGTTTTAAACTCGCTGTAACAAAATACTTATTCCATATGTAACTATTCCCTTCGTTACAATTTCCCCTTTCTTCTTTAGCTTTTGATTTTTGTCTGCATTCTTTAAAGATTTTTTTTTTTTATTAAAACACGGAATCGCTCATCGAAAATGACGTCCTAGTAAAAAAAAAATAAAAATAAATAAATAAAAGGGCCTTGTGTTGAGTTGCGCCCATGACGTGCACAGTGAAAATTGTTCAGCTCAATGAGATCTTTGACACGTGTACGTGCTCGTGTGTATGAGCTCTGCAGTGAAAGACTCCTGCGAAGGCCCTCAGGGTTTCAGACACTCAGGCACCAGAATGGCAGCAGGTTAAAACCCGTGTGCTGACTTTCATGACGTTTTAAATAACTTCTAAATCCTGAGAAGAACAAAAGGGCCGTCCCATGACATCACTACCAGAGACATGACGTACATCATAGTGCTTGGAAAAAAAAAAAAAAACAGGAAAAAGAATCTTGCGAAACGAGAGTATTTTGCGAGAACGTTGTCAAGGATGCGAGAAGCTTATAAAGTATATAACAATACAATAAATTTGTACATTTTGGAACTTTTAATGATTATTAAAATTTATCGGAATTAACTTCATAGTGTGAATCGACGCGGAGTGGAATACCGACTGAACGAGCGTCAATAAATCGGATCGACAGCTCCAGAGTTTGTGCGCTTTGCTCATGCAATGTGTATAAAACATATAATTAACTCTAATGTGTATATTTTGGCCACGCCCACAAGAGACTCGCCTCTTGCCAATAAGTGTGAAGATCTTTTAAAAAGTTAAAATGTAACGTTTGTGGCGTCTTTAGGAACGAGCGAGTGTGTTCTGTAACAAAGTAACAGGTTGTAAACTGTACACAGAAACTCAAAGAAAGAGGAGCTATAAGAATCCTGCAAAAGATCCGAGTGGTTCATATAGTGTATTCAACTTTTCATTCATTCGTTTATTTATTTATTCATGTACTTTATTTTTCAGCAGAAATTTGCAGCTTTTTAAAAAAACGAAATAAAAATCAAAACAAAAATCCCAGTAAAAAACATTTTTTAAAAACTTTGAAAAATAAAAAGTTGTGTTTATTATTATTAAAATGAATGTGTGTTAATACTAGAGCTGCATAGAAATTGCAACATGAACCCGAGCAATTATTTAGTAGCAAAAGGCGGTGATTTATTACAGGATACACATACTGTAATCACACACACACACACACACACTATTTTTAATATTTGTAGTTTTTCAGAAATGTAAGTATTTCCTGTTTGTTTTTTTTATACTTTGGATTTTATAAACAAGTAAACATCAGTGAACATGCTCTTAATGTCCTCGCCTTTATTTGGTGTTATGATGATAATAATAATAATAATAATAATAATAATAATAATAATCATCTAAAATAAAAGCGTTCCGCTAGAACTCGGCAAGCAATAAATGGTTTATTACAGGAGACACACAGTTGGGAGGTTACGTATTTGTTTATGCATTGTTTTAATGCTTCCATTTTTATGAATACATAAATAAATATCTACAAGCCTGCTTTCTTATCGTTGAAAGACCGTGTTGGTGCTTTTATCTGGTGTTCAGAGCGATGCAATATAAAATGGTGTTTATTTATTACTGCAGATCAAATCGAATCGAAATCGCAGGAAACTTCTGATCAAATCGCTCAGCACTAGTTCAGTATCAACAAGATGAGAAAAGTTTCCATGTCCTTATGTCCTCCTCGGGAAGGTCATGTGGGTTCACGAGCTCCAGAATTCTGGGAGTTTTCCAAAAATGTAATTAAAATAATTATTTTAACAGTTAAGACTTGAAGATGAGATTACATCAGACCATGCTGAGTTCTTCCAAACTAACATTAACGTCACAAAGAATGACGCACATAATAACACACACACACACACACACACACACACTTTGTTTTAAGCACAAACAAACACACAACGCTCACTTTGGCACGTGCAACACATTCATACGGTTGATTTCCCGAATTTAAAAATGCCCTCGCCTTAGTCCGATTGTAATATTTATCTGTTTACTGATTTATTTATTTTATTCTGCACGCAGGAACCGATCAAGTTTCAGCCTGAGGTTTTTAAAACTCGCGGGTTTAAACTCTGTTCGAGGTCTCGAGCGCGCTTTAAAGCAGAACGGTTAATTATTGACGCGCACGAGCCGAAGAGGCGCGCGAGACAGATAGAGCAGGTCTGAATGAACTCACCGTCCTCAGCGCCGCCATCACAACAGCACGGCGCGCGCACACACACATACACACACACACCCGGACTCTGACCGGCTGGAAACAAACAACCGCGCTGAGCGTTCCGGATTTGTGTGGACGTGGTCGGGAAAAAAAAAAAAAAAGGGTGCGTCTCAATTCGCGACAGAGGGAAGAGTCTCTCAGTGCTCCTTTTACTCACAAGTCTGTCCACACTCAGGCCTCAGGTCAAATTAGGAATGTGATAATGCCTTGTAATTAAGTGTACATTTCCTACTTTGAAATAAAAAATTGTGTTATACTCATCAATAAACATAGTTTTGTAAGATCATGATTAAGATATTAAGGCTAAACTCATTGTCTCATCATCGTCTATACCCAGGGGTGGGCAAACTTTTTGATTCGTGGGCCACATTGCGTTCTAACATTTGACAAAGGGGCCGGAACAGGAGCAGATAGATGGCATGCTTTGGTCAAAGGTTCAAAGGGTAAAGGGTAAACGTGGAGTAATAGGCCTACGCTTCACCTCAACAAAGCCAATATATCTAGAGAGCGCCATCTAGTGAGAAAACATCAGAATTACAGCGAAAATAAAACATTAACAAGGTTAATTTCTTAAATTTTTTTCAAGTTTGGCAGGCCGAATCAAAACGGTAAACGAGCCACATGTGGCCCCCGGGCCGTAGTTTGGCCATGCCTGGTCTATACCTGTGCACTCATTCACACACTACAGGCAATTCAGGAACCCCGATTAGCCTAATCTGCATGTCTTTGGACTATGGGAGGAAACTAGACGAAGCCCACCAAGAACGGGGGGAACATGCAGAGTAACGCAACTACTAATGTAAAATGTGCGTTTTATGGGATACACTTTTATATCTTTATCTTTTTTTAAAAAAATATCTTTTTATATCTTGTTTAAACTCAATTGTTAAAATGTTTGATATGTTTAGTCATTAAGATTAGTCCAAATCCAGAAGAGCTTCAGTCAAAAACATGTCCTTGTGCTAGTGCACTAGGTCAAGGACTTAGAAAACCATTGTCATAATTTATGAAAACAAGTTGCTTTATTTTAACTATACAAATTAAGACTAATCTTTCATTGATGACAAAAGAAATGGTGGTGTATCAAATAGGGAATGGGGGCGTGGCCAATATAAATACTATAATTAAGTATGTGGAGCTTAATTATTACTATTATTATTATCATTATTATCATTATTAACATAACTCACTCTTTTATTTTTTATAGTGTTTATCCTTTTTAGGGTCGCCAGGGACCTGGAGCCTATCCCAGGAGACTTAGGGCACAAGGCGGGGTACACCCTGGACAGGGCACAAATCCTCTGCACTATGGGCAATTTGGGAATGCCAATTCATTTAACCTGCATGTCTTTGGACAGGGGGAGAAAACCGGAGTACCAAGAAAGAAGCCACCAAGGACGAGGTGAACACGCAAACTCCATGCACATGAGACGGGAATCGAACCAGGACCCTGGAGGTTTGGCGTGACAGCGTTAACCACTATGCCACAAAGAAAACTTTTCACTCTTTACTGTTACACATTTCGTGTTGGTTTGTGTCTGTGAATTTGACTTTTTATGGAGTTTTGTGGGTGTGGCTACATGCAAATGGGCTGTATCAGGAACTGGTAATCTGGACGAAAGATTTTAGGTCAGTTTTTCTTTCATAAATCATACAATGAGACGGATTTTATAAATGTTCCTATGCCCATGACCTTCTGCTTTCTTTTTATGTCCCACCCGCTTTCTCCTCTTTGCCAGTTAACTCACAACCGAGGGTACTTCATTCAAATCTGAGGCCAAGACAATGTGAACATGAACCAATCAGATTGGCTAAGTGATTAATGAATTTGGACGCCAAAAAAAAAAAAGTAAAATAAAAAACCCAACGCTAGAGAGCACAGAACAAGAAGTCGGTTTGACACACACCCGATGTGTGGTGCGTGTGCGCGCGCGCACATAATAATAAATAGATAAAACTCAGAATAAAAAAGAACTTATACGCCTGAAACACAGAGTCTTCATTATTTTAAACATCTGTTTGGTGTACATATTTGTGTTTAAATAAATATATAAATAATTAATAATTTATATAAATAAATAATAACGTTGTCCGTGTGATCTCGTTATTAATATCTGGGAGGTGTGGAGATTTCCTGAGCTCTGATTGGATAAAGCGAGCGACCGTTGGCTCGAGGGAAAGTTAGTTCAAACGAGTTCATCACCGCGGCATCCGATTGGTCGAGAGCAGGGGGGCGGCGGACCTTTGCCCCTCGCTGATTGGACGAGACGAGTTTGCGTCAGGCTGCGCTTGATTTACGCAGAGTTTGCGCAATTGGTGCGCTAAAATTAATCTCGTGAATAAAAAAAAATCAGATATAGAGCCAGTGTGCTGCTGAAGTGTTTTTAAGGGTTTGTTTAAGGTTCAGTGGCAAAATAAGGCTTGAGAAAAACTTCCTTTCTTCATAAAAACAGCAAATAAATAAATAAATAAAATTGGATTAGATAATATTATAATACATTGATATTACTTTCATTATAAAGATTTCTCATCATGAGCTAACTAAAAATCATAACAAAAATACATTTTTAAAAAATCAGTTTGAGTTTGATTTTAATGCAGAAAATAAACCCCCCTGTTATCTGGTAAAATAGTTAATATTATCCTGAATAATTACTTAAACATATTTTTTTTGTATTTATGTAAAATATTATAAACCTGCTTTTCCACCCATGTACAATTATCTAATGTTAAAATATTATTTTAAATAAAAATAAAATTATTGTAACAAAATTATAACTTTGTAAATTGTATAATGTACATTTTACCAATATTTTTATATTTAACATTTTGCTAAATTTAAATTGAAAAAATTAGATTTTCCCTTTTTAATTTTTTTTTCTGATTGCAGTAAAACCCTTCTATCTTTCTATCCGATTGTGCTCTTTTCTCTTCATGATCAGTCGCATAAGCATTTCATTGCATATCATACGGTGTATGTGACAAACCAGATTTAAATTTAAAATTATCATTAAAACTGTAATTTATTCTATGTTTTTTCTATGTTGTTTATCTCACACGGCTAAAACAACAGGCTGCAAAGTTACTGCTATACGAATGTTTTTTTTTTCAATTAGTTGACATTACTTTGCGAGATTTGTTCGTATAATTGTAATAAAGATTGTTAAGTTAAGCCTTTATTTGTCACATATACATTACAGCACATATCCCAGTGTAACTGGGGTCGGCCATGGTACAGCGCTCCTGGAGCAGACAGGGTTAAGGGCCTCGCTCAAGGGCCCAACAGTGGCAACCTGGCTGAGCTGGGAATCGAACCACGAACCTCCGATCAGTAACTCGGTGCCTTAACCTCTGAGCCACCATGAAGCATTTAAGCAAATAGATTTTACATAAACAATTAAAGATCTTGGATTTTTTAAACGTCATATGAGAGATGAGATGATTTGCTGGTAGAAAAAACAAACCAGAGTCACACCAGGTTTGTATTCAAATTCCACATTTTTTAATAAAGTTTCAGGTTCTGAAATGAGAAAAATCTGCAAAAATCAGGAATGTGCAAGAATGTGTTTCTGCATTAGTAAATAAGTTTACTGTAAAATCAAGTGTATTTAAAAATTCATTAAAAAACCAACCACAAATCAGTCCCATGGTATTATGTGCCATTCTGATTAAAGAGAAAAAATAATTATAGTATCATTATTTTAAAAAAGTAAACAATCAACTCTTCACTGATCAGCCTTGATGCGGGACAGAGACAGACGCATCGGCTCACATGAGGTAAATGTTTTATTTGTTAAGGAATCTGACTTTTGAAGCCGTAGTTGAGCTCGGCTCCTCCGCTCAGCAGCATGTCGATTCCGGTGCAGAAGGTGGCGTCGGCTGCCAGGAAGAGAGCCATCAGTCCACTTTCCTCCTCTGTGCCCATACGCCCTAGCAACTACAGCGCACACACACACACACACACACACACACACACACACACACACACAGATTTATATTTTACGAGTAAGAGGCCTGAGACTTTCAGTAAACACTAAAGCAGCCTTTTGTATGTRTGTGTGTGTGTGTGTGTGTGTGTGTGTGTGTGTGTGTGTGTGTGTGTGTGTGTGTGTGTGGTTGCTCTGAGAACTCCATCACGCTGGTAATTTACAGCTGTTTAAAAATTCTTCACTTCTTTTATTCTGTCTTTCTCCTTGTTCCTGCTCTTGAATATTTAATGATTTCAGATTTCTTTGAAGTTCCATGTCTTTAGTGCACTGTATAAAAGATTAGCTGTGATTAAACGCGTTTACACCACAGTGCTGCAGAAACCTCAACGCTGCTTGATCAGAAACTCTGCATTCATTCTCATTGCCATGGCAACGGCTCACACACACGCTCTCGTACTGCCGGACGCTCCACATCATGGCATTAAAGTCCATTTCTGATGATTTCTTGAACATTTATGGGAGGAGTCTCCAGTGTCGGTGCTTTCTAACAGTCAGAGTGAAGCGGATTAGATGTTTTCTGACGTCTTCATGGCAGTGAAGTTTGCGCTTTATGGTTTCTTGAGCTTTTTGGTCTTCTATGGGATAAAGAGGCTGGTGAAGGGATGACGGTTAACAGGAACTGACCTGGTACTTACTGTAGGTGCGTCACAATAATAAATGGAACCATACATGGGTATTTTTGATACATGAGAAATATGAGGTCACAAATGATCTGACTGTAGAATTAATTGAAATAAATTTTTTGGAAAAGGAAAATATGTGATTTTTCTCGACATAATCTCCTGGCATTTCACTACACTTTGTCCATCTGTTAATAAACGTTTATATCTGAGCTGCGAGCCACGAATGCACTGCTGTCTCCACGTCTTCATCAGAAGTGACTCTTTGTCCTCATAGTTTCAGGTGAGAGTCTAATGGAGCGAGATCTGGACTATAGTGAGGACGCTTTAACACCTCAGAGTGTCCACAGTGTGGACAGAAGTGTTCAAACGTAGATCATCACACGAGATCACAACGCAATCAGATATCAGTCCTCTGAAGTTTAGTCTTCAGCTCTTCAATAATCATCTCACAGTAACGAGCTCTGCTGATTGTTAAACCTTTTTCCTGACAATGTTCCAATACTTATGGCCCTTGAGATGAGAATCCCTGGAAATTGTAACCGTTGACGAATTTTCCAGCTGATGTTCGACGTCTGAACTTTTTTTTTTTACTCTCAGACTCGTAGTGATGAATCCGTGTCTCATCACCGGTAATGATTCTCATTAACATACTTTCACCTTCATTAGCGCATCGCTCCATGCTGTATTTGGAGATATCCAATCGTCCTGTTTATGCTCTTCTCCAAGGTCCACCAGGTCCACCAGGTCCACCCGCGGACCACAAATACATACACGACTGATGGCACGCTGATCTACTTCGTGCAGATCACAAGCAGGGAATCCGTTTTGCCATCACAGTTATGATCATGGCGTTATATACAAATAGTCAAGTTCAGGGTGCTAATTTGGTGTAACCTGACCTGCCAGTTACCACCAACACACACACACACACACACACACACTGTTCTCTGTAAACACACATTATTCTGTTGTTTGGAAAGAAACCTGATCACGTAGAGGAGTGATAAAGTACACAGACGGATTGTTGGAGAATGTTCCGGAGTCTATGAATGTTCTACATTTTCTTTCTCGCATTCAAACACATGCGTCTCTATCTCTCTCTCTCTCATGTTACCTGTGCATTCTCTCCCTCTTTAATGGCGGCGGCTGCGTCAGGTGTTTGGTCAGCGAGCTCCTCCCACAGAGGCGTCATCACGTTACCCGGGGAAATACTACAACATATTAATGATGATAAATATATACAACAATCAATAATAATAAAAACAGCAGGACTGCAGACGTGATGCGAGATGACAGAACAGCTCAGGACGTGATTCTACTGCACGCATGTGAGTTTAGAATTTCACAACTTGCAGTGTGATCAAATAACACACGGTCTAATTAAAGAAAATCAAATACAATAACTATAACGGTTAGAAAACAAAACACGTCAATGATCAGAATCAGAACTCACCAGTTAACTCTCACATTGTAGCGACTTTCATCTACAGCCATGGCTTTGGTCATGGAGATGATCGCCCCCTAATGGACAAACACAAGCATCACACTGACTCTCAAACCCTCACTCACACGAACCTCGAGTCCAATATAATCAGCACGATAGCTCCATGTGTCAATAATGATAAAACTCTCGCATTAGAATGTAAATTCATTCTCCAGCCCAGAGTTTTTCCTCTCGTGTCCACGCGCTGATTACGGTGTTGTTTATAACACGCAGTGTGATACAGGGCTGTTCAATCCTGGATTCTGATTGGGCAAATAGTGTTAATAGTTTTTTGGGGAAAGTCCTCTGTAAGGAGACATTTACTTAAATTTATTTCCGATGTAAAGCTCTTACCTTGGTGGCTACGTATGGAGCGGCGTGTTTCTGTCCGATAGTCGCCACCAGGCTGGAGACATTGATGATGTTGCCTTGTGTTTTCCGCAGGTATGGAAGAGCAAACTGACCGGGAAAAAAAATCTATTATCTCAGGGACTTTAAAATACAACATTTAAATGACAATAATAATAAGATTCACATAACCTATAGGTGTGGTTTTTAGATACAGAACTTTACATCATGACTTTTTAAAGATTCATCGATTCTCATGTGATTCTTTTTATGACTCACTTATTCTCATATGATTCCTTACATGATTCATTTATTCTCATTTGACTCTTTTCATGATTCATTTATTCTCATTTGATTCCTTTGATGATTCATTATTCTCATGTGATTCTTTTCATGATTCATTTATTCCCATCTGATTCCTTTGATAATTCATTTATTCTCATTTGACTCATTTCATGATTCCCTTATTCTCATTTGATTCCTTTGATAATTCATTTATTCTCATTGACTCTTTTCATGATTCATTTATTCTAATTTGATTCCTTTGATAATTCTTTTATTATAATTTGACTCTTTTTATGATTGATTTATTTTCATTTGACTCTTTTTATGATTCATTTATTTTCATTTGATTCTCTTTATGATTCATAATAATCTCATAATAAAAACTCCAACTCAAGTCATTGGCTCCTAAACTTAACTTGTTGTACCAAAAGCTTCTATTAACTGTAGATCTAGTAACCCAGTGCGAGTACTGTATCTATCCAGTGACGGAAACTTCAAAGCACTTCCTGTAAGTCGCTCTGGATAAGAGTGTCTGCCAAACGCCTAAATGTAAATGTAAGCTCGATCTTTCACATCCCTGTGGATGAATCGTATCCGACTCTTCTTTACAGAACGATTCAATTCATACGTCACACATCATATGTCTTCTGTACATGTTCTCCTTCAGGATTTTCTGGTTTAGAGCCATAACAGAGCTCGTGTTTTCCTGAAAGATCATATTACATTGTCCCAACATGCCTGGGGTTCCTAAAGGTATTTTTCTTGTATTCCTTCTGGTTAGAGATGCTTTTCATGAACTCCATGTTCCCCCATCAGTTTGTTTTTTTTTAAAACAATTAAGGATGACAATTAAAAAACAATAAATATAAATTAATCTTTACAGCACTGTATAATCGTAGTATAGTTTGATTCTATATTACTTATGCTTATTTTAAGAAACTGTGCTTTATCTTTTCGCAAATTGAGCTGAACGAAGGGCGTTCGAGTCAAACCGGGATTTTTTGATTGTGCAGAATAAGTTCTAAGAATAAAAACTCGCTTTATGATCACTTTATATAATAATCTCCTGCTCTCACTAATGCACTTATCCTAGCGTGTCACTAGTGCTTGGCCCCATCAATATGAACCTATCAAAGAAAGTTTCCTCAGTACGCCGGACCCATGATCAGACTGTCTCCTTCACGTCTGAAACGCCGGGCGAAAAACTCATTTGATGCCCCAAACATGTGGACATGCCGAGGTCCTATGATGTGCAAGTGGTGTTATTTGTCAATTTTCAAGGATCAGGTGTTCCACTCACTGAATGCTCACGGGAACGACTGCAGTGACATCACAAGTCCCGGTTTGGTCTGAACGCCCCTTACAATATTACTTTAATATAAAACTATAACTTAGTTATACAGGATGCCCAAAAGTCTGGACCCATAGGTATTTTTCCTACAAAAAAAATTTACATTCTTGATAATTCTTTAGCCTGAAAACCATGTGACTTCTCTGAGATCATCTGAATCCGAACAGCACAGAACGATCTCTGACTACTACAGGAGGAAATCATCTCTGCCTGGAACAACATCGGTTCTGATCCTTTATGATCCAGACCTTTGGGTCATGCTGTATATTAATAAGAACATGACCTCCCTTAAACCCACTGTGTATTGTCCAGATACAGCGCGACCAGGCGGATAAAACACTGTGCACGGTGACGGTTACTAATAAGAGAACCTCCTAATACACAGCTGCATTCAGTAGAAACATAACAGCCAAGACAAGAATAAAAGTAACTCATTTTTAATTCATATAAGAATAAATTAAGTATTAATACGCCGGTCTTAAAGTAAAATTCTAAACAGTCTGAAGTCTCACCTTGGACGCGAGGAAATAGTTGATTAGGTTCAGGTTGAGTAAATCCCGAAACTCCTCGGCGCTGGTGTCGTCTGTGGGTTTGTGAGGAGGATCTGAGCACAGAACACGCCCACTTTATTACTCACTCAAACCACAGCGTGCTGCTTAAGTCGATTAAGTATTAAGTATTTCTCGAGCTCAGAATTAAGAAATAAAACACTCGGCGTCATGCAGTTAGAGGGCAATAACCATCTACAGGGATTATTTGTCAGTAACAGCGCCCCCTGGAGGGCTTTATTGCTCTTACACCGCTGCTTATATAATTTGCCAACAATTATAATTACGGAGTTGTTAAAAGACCAAAATCTCGTACACTACGTTGATTTATTGCTAGTTCGGAAGGTGTGGAATGTCCATGACACGAGTGAGTTCCTGTTCTTATTTGAACCAACATTAGGGACGACTAATAATTAATAGTTTAACTGCTGCTAAGAATTTAACCACATTAACCAATAATGTTTGTTTTGCACCATATTTTTCTGTAGTTCACATATTTATTGATTTGTACACCACAAGACGACGCGCTGGCTGTTCAGCGGATGCGTCGTGTTTGACATTGTATTTTCAGCAACCGTCATATCAGGGCAGAGAGACGACAGGATTTTTTGACAGCTTTAATTTTTATTCTGTTTCAGCTACAGCTATGTTCAAATTACCAGCCTGAAGTGACTCAGTTCCAGTTTTCTCCCTAATGTGACACCGAGTTTTTTTCTAGGGCTGTCTGAACGCACAAAACTGATCACTTGCACGTGTGCTCCTACATCGGATACATACAGTATATGATACTGATATGCCATGTGGTCAGGGCGCTCGCCGACGTCATCAGTCAGCACTGGAATTTCATTGCAGTCCCAGCAACAGCTGCTAAAACTGCTAAAGCGAGGCGTCTGGCTTTCTTTCTTCATCTGCAGCTCAATAAACGCCGCCGACTAACCGCTCGCCGTCTTCTGAGCAAAACCACAAGCATGTTTCTGCTAAAATCTCCTCCATCGTTTGAAGTGAACGAGCGCTCGACATGCCGCTTCAGAGGACAGAGGTGTCCACATTAGAATCAATTGTAATTATGAATTTGAGTCCTCATGACCTGTAAATCCGATCTGATCAAAAAAATCTGAATCGAGCAGTATGGCTAGTAAAGTGAACAGCCTGCTCGTGCTTCATTAGTTTCTCAAATCACTAATTGTCCCGTTTTTTAACCGCTTAAATAAATCTTAAACTGAGAAAAATGTTCATCTTGTTATTGTTAATTATTACAGATAAATTAAGTGACATGTCTGCCTTATCAACCCTAATGAGCTCAGAAACATTCACCAATCAGAGCCCAGAATTCAGCAGTGTCGAGGTGCGAGTGAGAATAAAGTCAGTGAATGTCGGACGCTTACGCCAGCCCGCGTTATTCACCAGACAGTCGATCTGTCCGAAGCGCTCGACGGTCGTGGAGATCAGCGTCTGAGGAATAAACACCAACACCCTACTGTAACAAAACTCTGTAACAAAACTCAAGACTCGAGTTACACGTCCGGCGTGAGAGACGCACCTTAATGTCCTCTTCTTTAGAGATGTCGCAGGGCAGGAAGAGACACGACCCTGGCCCCGCCTTATTGAGCTCTTCCTCCAGCTGTTTACCGGCTTGAGCTGGAGCAGGAGAAAAAGAAGGAAATATAGTTGCGAGTGATGATGAGCGGGCCCAAGCACCCTCAAATATATGTTGAGTGAGTTAGTGTGTGTGTGTGTGTGTGAGAGACGTGTGGGTGTGTCAGTCTCTGTCTGATGAGCAAATGTGTCCGGTTTCTCTCCCTGGCCGCAGTAAACCTTGTTTTTGTGTGTGGAACTTGAGTGTGTGTGTGTTAACAGATGAAACATCAGCTCCATTCTCTCAGTACGAGTGCACTACATAGTGATCCTAATGAGTCCTACATCCTACACAATTATTCTTAAGATCCTAAAGCGTCGTGTGTGGATAGCCATGACACATAGACCTAAAAACAGGTGGGATTTTTAGTGCATGATCTCAAATTCAACTCCGATCTCTCACTCGATAGTGAATGTTACAATGTCTACGCAGTGCATAGTGCACAGTACACAGTGTTATTACGCACCGTGTGTAACAACAAGGACGTCTCCTCCGCTGGACAGCGCATTAAATAGGTTAGGTTACAAAATACTGACAGTGTATTTGTGTATTTTGGCATAAGTGGAAGAGCGGCACGTGATTCTGCTACATTTACATCAGCCGTATTATGAAAGCTCAGTTTGTGCTCTATAGGAATAATTAAAAATGTCTTAGCTACGACATTGGCAAAGTCAACTTAAGACAAATTTACTTAAATATAAAAAGACGCCATAGAGTTAATTTAATCAAACAATGTTCTACAGATATACAAATATAAATAGATTATGCATTAATGAATGTATTATGTAGATTAAATGTGAAAAAATTAATTGTGCATAAAATGAACAGTGTGTAAAAAAAAAAAAGAAAAAAAGAAGCAAAAAAACCCTTTCATATCATCATCATCATCATCATCATCATCATCATGTGATTTTGCGCACGTGAAGCTTCGGGTGTTTCTGTTTAAATAACCACAACTTGTGACTTTAGGGAACTTTGTCCCATGCGATAAACAGGTCTGTGGTTTCCCTAAGCACAAGTGCACTACGGTCTCACAGTAGCTATAACTGTACCCTACATAGTGCACTACACCATTCTAGACTTCTATGCTTACACACTGCACAGCGTTTTACAAAGGGAACTAGTTTCCTCAATTATTTTGCACTAGTGAGCCATTTTTCAGCCAAATTCAGGTTTATTCTCCCATGAGAGTATACATCCTACATAGTGCACTGTTATCGTTGTTTGTCTTTCGGCTGTCTTCCAACCATACAATCTATACACTCAATGTACACTGGATGCCAGTGTTTGGGGTTTGCGCAATGGGTGGGAAAAGAACCTGCGTTTTTATCATGGCAGATGAGAACCTAAAGAACTTAAGAACTGAACATTTGCAAGAAATTAGCATTTCCAGCAAACAAGAGACGGAACTGAGACGAACCTAATGCCAGCCAAGTTGCACGTACGTCGTCCCGGAAATGTTCAAAACGTTCAAGCCAAGCCACATCAGTGGAAAGCCAAGTGAAGGGAGCGAACGGACATTTATTTATTTGGCATTTTTTTGTGAGATTTAGTGAAGACGTAGCGCCGCGGGTCACATGAATGTTATCGAGAAGGAAAGGGAGTCGCCTTCAGTTTGGTTTTTAAAGCAGCCGGTGCCGAGAGGAATCATAAATGAATGTTAAGTGAGATTTAATGTCTGTTTATTTCAGACTTGACTTCATTTACACGTCTTTTCTAAATGTTTTGATTGTTTTTATATGCAGGAATACGATCATAACGTTGGAGATTGGTAATATTAATAATATTTGGGGCGGCTGGAACGGATTATCTGCATTTACATTATTTCCTATGGGACGAGGAGTTCCACAATATGAAATTTCACCTTAAGAGCTCGCACGCCGAGGTTCCGCTGTATAACTAAAGTAACTTGTACGCACTAGTGTACTGTACACACTCGGGTATAAAGTCAGCCTCAATAATCAGGGTGTTTTTTTTTTTTCTTACAAAGACAATAGTCAATAATTAAACAAAGTTATGATAAACAAACAGAAATAAAGCAAGAAACTCCGAGTCATTTCTCACCTCCTCTGGCACAGAACACGACTTTAGCTCCGTTCTGCACTGAAAACAAATCAGCAGAGTTTTTATTAATTAACACTTCATTATGAACTCAACTCTCTCTCTCTCTCTCTCTGCATGTCGGCCTTGCACGCGGGCGCGCGCGCACACACTTACCGAACACTTTAACGACGCCCCGGCCGATACCTTTCGACCCCCCGGTCACAATCACCACCTTGTCCCGGTACCTCTGTCCGCTCGCCATGTTCCTGCAGCCTGATTTCCGCCCAACTGCTGTTAGGAACCGAAATATAAACACACACACGCGCGCGCGCGCGGAACAGTCAGGTGATTTACTGGAATCTCTTCCGCAAAAGACACGCGCACACACACACACTGTGCAGTTACACGGAGCCGCCGCGAGAGGGAGACAAAAACTAAATAAACACGTCATGCTGGAGAGCGCGAGTGTCGCTGATGCTAACAACCATTTACATGCACACAACACACACATTACTGGTTCATGTTCAGTAGTATGCACTTTCAGTCAGGAAATAAATTTTCTTACTTTAATGTTCAATATATATATTTATAATAGTAGCATTTTTTTTTTTTTAAAGAATAAGTTCGAGGAAATGTCTGGGCACTTTGATCATCCAGTACATCAAAGTGGAATCATAAACTTTTCATCTAAGATTTTTTTTTTCTCATGAAATAAATCTGATTCACAAGAATGTCAATGTCTTATAAAAATAAACACTATTAAACACTAAAATCATGATACATAAAATGACATGTTACATAAAAATTCTTTTATTTTTAAATACATATGACAATTTGAAATGGTTCCTGCATGAAAGGTCAGTATAGATGAAGAGCTCTGGACAAACACAAAGGCTACGTCAGATGTCGCGCTTCATTTGTTGACAAATGGCATCATTTATTTTTGCAATTTTGTGCGAAGCTTATACAGGAAGTGTCATTAGTGCTAACTGATTACTTAATTGATGTTAAAATAATTGAAAACCACGTGGTTGTACACATGGAAACAAAGATGGATTATTCTACAAAACATGCTGGAAAGTCCTCTGACTGAGAGTTTTGCTGATGCCAAAAATCATTTAAATGAACATAACACACACATTACTGGTACTGTATATGTTCAGAAAATATACAGTAGTGTGCACTTTCATCATGAAATACATTTTCTTACTTAAAACCTCAAAGAATTTTAGCCTTTTTGGTGATATTTGCTGTGTTAAAAAAAAAAAAGAAAAAAAATGAACATATACAGTATATTCTCTACATACAAACTTTCAGAGATACAAACATGTATTGTCACTTTGATCATACATCAAAATAGGACCATAGCCTTTTTGTCTAAATATATATTTTTTTCATGAATTAAATCAGATTCACAATAACATCAACAGTTATTGTGACACTAAAACTATAAAAACAATTATTGATTATAATTAATAATTTATATAAAGTAAAGAAAGGTTTTGTCTGTACATTGATCAGAACTCCATTTCTTCATATTTATGACATATACAACATTTCACACATTGGAGGACAAAAAAAATTCTGTATGTCTGTCCTGCCAGATTTTGTCACAGCATTATGCAAAACTGGCTGGTACTTAGGTTTGTGTCTGAAGTTAAACCTGCACCAAATGAAAGCAAAATGGTCAGTAAAAGTGATCAGTTGTGAGCAGTTATGTTTCAGATTACGTCTCATCATACAGTACCCTTTTTCCATGAGGTGGCCGTGGAAAAACTATATATGTATAATAATAATAATAAATTTAATAAAATGTATTATACAATATTTACTACGACACAAAAAATACTGGATAAGATATTAATAGGAAATTTTAAATAAAGATAAAAATTGTAAAGTGTAATTGTAAAAATTTCAGTTTGGCTTATCCAGTCAGAAACATGAACACAGGCAGAGTAAAAGTTATACTGCAGCCTAACACTAGAGGGCCTCAGTGACATTTAGGCTTCAATTTGAATCCACTTACAACACTGGAGCATATAGAGGGATCGAGTAAAACTGAAGGTTAGATACTTTAAATAAAACTGTCATAATTTATAAATTATTGTGGAATTTAGACTTGGTACTTACATCACACTGGGCCTGGGGCGTATCCCAGGAGAGTTAGGGCACGAGGCGGGGTACACCCAGGATGGAATGCAAATCCGTCGGGGTGCCAATCCACACACCTACATTTACATTTTACATTTAGGCATTTAGTGTGACTTCTCAAAATAAATTCAGCGCCTTGCAAAAGTATTCATACCCCTTGAACTTTGTCACATTTTGTCATTTACATCTAATTGGTTCCACTGGATTTTAGTCAGTGGTATCAGAGTAAAGGGGGGGTGAATACAAATGCATGTGACACTTTTCAGATAGTTATTTATAAAAGACAAATTGAAAACTTTTTCCTTCCACTTCACAATTATGCTCCACTTTGTGTTGGTCCATCACATAAAATCCCAAATAAAATACATTTACATTTGTGGTTGTAACATGTGGAATAGTTCAAGGGGTGTGAATACTTTTGCAAGGCGCTGTAGGAACACAAACTACAGCTAGCATGATAACTGATGATAACTCTTAGCTCGATTGGTAAATACAGAATGTAACTAATGACTGATATCTGAAGGAACGACTTCTTCGCAATAACAATAAAATTATCATTTTATTTCTACTTATAATAAATTTTATAATTAGAATGAAAGTCATATCCTGTCATAAGCCTTCCAGGCTCTGGCTCTGGACCCACGGCGTCTTTGAGGGGTATAAAGTGGTGACTGAAGGTATATCAGTGAATGTATCTCTTTAATTGATATCTTATACAATTCAGTGTCAATGTTGTGCGATATTACTCAAATGTTGTGGTCGTCACAGGATCGCACGGGGTTTGCATGCAAATGTAGGGACAAGTGAAAAGGACACGGCAAGTTCAGAGTCAGACGATCGTCCAACAGTCAAGGATTAAACTCGTAAACTGAAATTGCAACATCAATCGGATCCAATGACTCGGTGCCAAGGAATCGTCACTGGATGACGCATGAGACACGATGAGGCCACGCAGAGTCCCGAGGTCAGGCATGGAGGTGTGAGGTTTTAACAGACGAACAGGTACGTTTTGGGGAGGGGCTAAGAAAGAAAGGGGCACATTGGATCATGTGACACGTCTGTCAGGTGACTGGATGTGTAGGTCGTTGCTGCATTGAGGGTCTTTGAATTCCAACATGATTGATAGCAGGTCTCGCACATTTCCGTCTAAGTGGTCGAATTTAAAATAGGTGGCACGGTGGTGAAGCGGTTAACATTGAGACCTCGCATCTCCAGGGTCAGGGGTCGTGTGCGTGGAGTTTGCATGTCCTCCGTGTTCTTGCTGGGTTTCCTCCGGGGACTCTGGTTTCCTCCCGCAGGAGGCTGATTGTGGTTGAAGTACATCTACAATGAGGTCCTTTGAGCTCACACAGTGTGTCAGTGATGTAAGGTTGGACAAAGTGAAATATACACCATGTACCACCTCAACTGCCTTATACCATGGGCACAAGTAATCACTGTTACCATGGCAATGGCGGTTCCTGAGAGGGAGGAGCTTAGACCTGCGTTGATTTGTTTTGTATTCTATCCTATCTTAACAGAATATCATATTATATGCGTTGTTATATTATATTATATATATTTTTATATGGTATAACATTGTATTGTGTCATACTGCATCACATCATATCGTATTGTTACTTCATATTATATTGTATTATATTTCATCACATTGCATCATTTCATATTGTATTGTATCGCGTCGTATCATATGAAATTCTTTTTTAACACGTCATATCGTATCGTAATCATATCATATTATATTCTATTGTAGCACATTGTATTATTGCATATTGCATAATATCGTATTGTATCATACTCTACTATATCATCTTGTTTTGTATCATATCCAACAGAACTGTATCTAAGAACACACTAAGTGAGTAACAGTGAATAATAAACACTGGCGACGTCACGATGGCGTTTTTTCTTTCCTGATATTGATACATCGATACATAAAAGTTTCCACGTCCAAAAACACGTTTTCTTTCCAAAAAAACAAAACAAATTTTTTTGCGATCTGAGGTTGGTATGTCCATTAGGTTTACTCAGATATCAGAGCCATCATTTGTCCCCGGTTGTAGATCAGTGCATGTAGAATAAAGCAGGAAGATTATGAAATAGCAACAGCAGAAGGAAGACACAGCAGGAAGAGAAAACTAGTGTGACCTTCTAAATTAGGCCTAGCGTGTACGGGGAGCTCGCGGTGATGGAACCGGGATTGAATTTCGACATGACAGCATTCCCGAAGTCGAAGGAGCGGCGAGAGACGAGAGACCCGAGAGACATGAGAGGTGGTGTCCACTAAACAGCTCCTGCGTGTGCCACTGGGCTGAGGCAGGGAAACAGGACGCCCTCTGTAGGACGGGGACAGACTGATGGACACGGAGGTGCAGGGACACGCGGCTCGCGGTGTTGTGGACGTAGTCAAGAAAACAGAGAGCGTGATTTAGTCCACGACTAATACAGGCGCTAGACCGATACGGTGCCGGCACTCGACCTCTAGACTCTGCTTTTTTTTTCTTTCCTTTTTTTTTTATTCAGCTCATTGTGAGTAGAGCTACGAGAACTCATTCCAAGCAAACACCTGATCGTAGGGAAAAGATTTCAACAGCAGTCTGTGTTAAAAAATATATACTTTTGAAACGCCATAAATGGAAACGTGTGTGTGCGTGTGTGTGACCTGTGCACTAACATTTAACATTTGACACTGTTCTGTCAACATGCTTCAGAGGATTATAGTGTTTACAGTTCACACAGTGTGACCGTGTGTGTGTGTGTGTGAGTGTGTGTGTGTGTTTTTGCAAATGACAAGATATGTTTAAATATTAATAATTACAGTTGTATATATTTTTTGTCTAGAGTGATAACGTTCTGAGAAGCATTGGGCGCTAAATTGCTACCAGATGATAAAATAACGTACATCATAACACACTTTATTGAGATATTGTAAATATTGTTAATCATTTTTCTCATTTCTGGGCATTATGGAAGTGAATGTTTAATGCTTTTATATTGCAAATTTAAAACTTTGCCCTTCAAAAGACCTTTTACTTTTACTACCTATAACTTTTGACCAAAATGTCTTTCAGCGTCATATTTGATATTTATTTTATATTATATTTACAGTTTGGGAATAAGTTGCCTGTAAGTTTTGCGATTCTTTTGAAATCTAAAGGTTAGAAATATAATTAATATTACATGCAAAGTGTATTAGTGTTTTTAAAAAAAAAAAAAAAAAAATTTCAATTGTTTAAAATAGATTAATTGAACGATTTTAACTAGCAGCAGTTACACAATATCACCATGTGTGTTTTCATGTGTTGCTCAACCACTGTGGCATTTGTGTTGCGCTAGCTCGTAGTAGCTGTGCGCTAATAAAACTGTCTTATCATATTTAAAACAGAAAATATAATGCATGTTTTCAAAAAGCCATTGATTTTGACAAAAATCACTTTGTAAGCATTTGGAAATGTTCAGCCTTTGCCATTATAATCAGTTTATCATCAAAGGGGTGCGATATATTAGGCCGCAAATGAAGAGTCGGTTCTCAAAGTTGACGTGTTGGATGCAGGCAAAATGGGCAAGCGTAAGGATCTGAGCGACAGTAAGAAACGTTAGATTGCGACGTCTAGACGGTTGGGTCAGGGTGTCTCTAAAGCAGGGCTTGTGGAGGGATCCTGGTCTGCACTGGTTGGTATCTAGCAATAATGCTCCAAAGAAGGATCAATCGACAGGATCATGCGTGGCCAAGAGTCAGTGTGATCCTCCGGTCGATGCTCTACGATGTCCGGCCATTCATGTGGATTTTACTTTGACATGTACCTCCTACCTAAACACTGTTGCAGACCAAATCATACTCTTTCCCGGATGACATGGAGTTCAAGGTGTTGATTTGACCTCCAAATTTCTCAGATCTCAGATATTCTGATTGAGACGTGTTGGACACACAAGGCCTCGTCAGATCCAAGGACTTATCTGTTGGTGCCAGATACCATAGCACAGCTTCTGAGGCTGTGTCGTGTTGTGTCCAGGGCTGTCCATGGGGACCTACACAATATTAGGTAGAGGGTTTTAATGTAATGGCTGATCAGTGTATATTTCTGCAATGCTAATTAACTTTAAAAATGCTTTCCGTTTGCCAACCAGGACTCGATAAACTGTTCACTTCTGAATGTAACGTTCACTTCAAATGTAAAGTCAAAGCAAATTCCAATGCGGGCATGCAGGTATGTTCTAGTCAGAAATAGCCAAAGTAAGCACTTAAGAGTAAGAGTAAGTGAAGCAGGATTTAATATCTGCAGTGTGTGTTTGAGTTTGCCGCATGCTCTGATCACACACTATGTGGTTGTCTTGTTTGGCACGAGGGATACACTTCGGCCTGTGAGTATCATGCTCAAGTGACATGATTACATTTCTGCTCTTGCAGTGAGAAACATCCAGCCTGGACCAACACTGTGAGGCGCTGGTAAAGGAGTCAAGATGGACAGGCGTGGAGGAGGAGACGCCAGTAGGACAGCAGAGAACGAGAGCGACAAGAGGAGCAAAGAACAACGCAACAAGGCTGAAAAGGATGAGAAGGAAAATGAAGGCGTGAAGAAGGACAAGGGAAAGAGAGAGAGTCGTAGGTCAGGAGGATGGGCGCTGAGCGAGCGTCTGGCCATCAATGTCTCAGGGATGAGGTATGAGACGCAACTACGCACATTAGCCCAGTTCCCCAACTCACTGCTCGGTGATCCGCAGCGCCGCCTACGCTATTTCGACCCGCTCCGCAACGAGCTCTTCCTGGACCGGAACCGCTTCTGCTTTGATGCCATCCTGTACTTCTACCAGTCAGGCGGACGTCTACGCCGGCCTGCCAATGTGCCTCTGGACATCTTCATGGACGAGCTGCGCTTCTACGAGCTCGGCGAAGAGGTCATGATGCGTTTCCGGGAAGATGAGGGTTTCCCTAAAGAGGTGCCAAGGCCGCTGCCACAGAACGAGGTCCAGAGGAAGCTGTGGATGCTCTTCGAGCACCCCGAGTCATCAGGTGGCGCCCGCATCATCGCCATCATTAGCGTCATGGTCATTGTCGTGTCCATCGTCATCTTCTGCCTGGAGACACTGCCCGACTTCAGGCTGGAGAAAGAAATGAGAGAGGTGAGGAGAGAGAGAAGTGTAAGTGATGAATTGTATTTCCTGAACCAGTCAGATCTCATCATGCACCGTGGAAAGGGGCGGAGCTTGTATACAAGACAGAAGTGATGTGGCCATAGATAAGGTTTTAAAGACTTCCTGCAGAACTCACACTCAAGACTCGTCTGCAGTTCTGAAAAAAAAATGCTATTGGCTTCTCTAAACATAAAGGCTAATGAGCTGTTTGTGTAAAACCAATATCACACTAGAGTTCAGTGCTGTTGTACTGAATATCAGCACGGCTGTGATATCTTCTGTACTGCGACTGAGCCCTCGTCCCTACGACCGCATCACAGCCATGATGATACTCACTAAGATAATTTGGGCTACATTTAAGAAATAAATGCTGAAAACTAGCAAAATTAACCGCAGATAAAACGAGAATCATAAACGCCAAAAAGTTACATTCGTCTAGAAATTAGCTTAATCATCTTATATTTGGTATGAAATCGTATAACAAGAAATTTCAGAAGAATTTGACTAAATTTAAGATAGTTTCAGACATCACTTTCTGCAGTGACTTTGTTCAGTCAGCGCCATCAACTAGCATCAGGTTATGCTAGTTCGGGCTACCTAGTATTGTTTTAGCCTAGCAACATAAACACTACAGACACATTTTACCATGAACATAAGACCAGTGTGATCAAAAGTTTTGCTAATGTCACAGAAATAAGTACAGAATGCTTCTTTCATAAAGTCCTATAAGAAACTTTAATATTTCTTAAACTCTGCATTACTGCTTAAGCCTAGCGAGCAGCGGCTAGTCTGTACAGCTCCTCCAATAATTCCTAGTGGGAAATATATGAGCAATTTCTTTTCACTTGGGTCCAGTTAGTTGAAACTTTTTTCCTTTGCATTTGTGTCATTGTTGAGAAAAACATTTACTTCTCTTTTTGTTTAGAAGTTGGAACGTTTAACTTAACGCTTATGCTAATGAATATTCAAGTGTTAGGTTTAGTTTAGGTAAATGCCCCCCCTTTCCAGCCCTCCCACATTTTGTTAAAGTAATATTGGCAGTTATTATGATTGATTATTGTTATTTTTATTGTTATTGTAGTCTTATTAAAAATATAGTTAGATTTTCTTTTTTATTTAAGTTCTAAGTTTAGTCACTTCAGCTCTCATTATACATGTACTACTCCTCTTATATCACAAGACTTCGCTGATTATTGAAATGATTTAATTCATTAAACACAGACACACTAACATGTTTATCCCATTAAGTGTAATTCTCTCATACCTTATAGCAGCTATAAACACTCATTCCCTCATCAGCCTCTATATTCTAGACACACACACACACACACACACACACACACACACACACACACACAAAACAGCTCAGGTTATGAGAAACATAGAAGCTCGAAGAACTCATCTGGAAAACGTAAAGCTCCAGCTGACACTGTTGACTCCTTCATACACGTTACAGAATCATCTCGTTTAAACGATCTGTAGCTGCAGAAACGAAAACGTATGAGAAGGAGAGCGTTCATATAAACCTGCGCTACTGTTAGAGAGAATTAACCAACACCTACTGACCAAATCAGAAACGTGCATGTGTGAAAGTTTAGAACACACCACCTGGTGGATTAGAGAGGAATTGCAACATTGTATCCCCTCAAACGCAAACGTACTGTATATAAATAAAAAAAAAAAAAACAAATTGTTTCAAAAGTTTGCCGATACATCAACTGCTGAACAAAACAATCGCCATATGTACTGAATATATCTTTTCTTCATCTCTAGTGTATAAAGTTTTACACGTCTAACCGTATGTGTCAATGTATATTCCATACACAGGCTTTAGTGCTTATGAAGTGTGTGTGTGTGT